>CM061140.1:68687234-68832034 GCA_030789695.1 Scilla litardierei
TTGCTTCTTTGTCTAACGATTATGGTGTTCCTTTAATTACTGATGATGGGATCAGTAATTCTGGGCATATTGTTAAAGCTTTGGTACTGGGAACCTCCACTGTCATGATGGGCAGTTTTCTAGCTGGCAGCCATGAGGCTCCAGGGGTTTATGAGTGTCAGGTATGGCAACTAGATTCTTACATCATAAATATCATGCTGCTCCCCCTCTTTGGATAGTTTTTGTTTTAGATTTAATATTTAGACTAGGGTAAATACCACTAACACCTCATGTTCTATTGCAAGTGTGCATGATAAATACGCCTGAAATATGAAATTAGCAGAAACACCTCTTGAAGTTGGAATTTTTTAATGGGAAGCTGTAACTTTACGAAATTCTCTCATATGTCATTTTATGAATTTTTTATTTGCTGTTTTTTTTGTTTAGGTGCACTTAGTTTATTATCAACTAATATTAGCTTGAATTATTTTATTTACAGTAGGCAATCTGATTTCATCGGGGTTTGGCAGGGTTCGGATTCCACCTACTCAAAGGCTCCCCAAACACTAGCTCTTCCCTCCTAAGAGTGTCGGTACCCACAACGGGAGCTTCCACTACGATGAGGCCATCAGCTACTTCCGTGGCTTCGAGATCGTGAGAACTATAGACCCACAGGTATTAATCTTATGGTCCTTACAGAATAATACAGTCTCGAGCACCTCAGCTGAAGGTCAAGGGAACATTGATAACCTGTCAATGTTCTCTCTATCTTGTTATCCCATATGCATATATGAAAATATATCAATGTATTATTACATCTATACAATCTGATTATTTCCTAGAGTTTTATCTTTGGGAATGTTTCCAACTTGAACATCGTTAGCTGTATGATTTTATAATTTCACAACTAACATCCAGCTAACAATGTTAACATATATGCCCAGTGGAAATACAGGTATAATTTATTTGGACAATAAAATGGTCCAAAGAAAAAGATGAAATTAGATCGGTAGAAATAATCTGTCAACATTATTCTAGAACAATGGGTTGCATTAATGAATCATAATGCAGCTAGGGTAGCAAGAACACTTTAACATTGAAACTGTATAATGTCAAGCGTATGTCAGGCACTCAATATCGGATAAATGTATCCCTCATGGTACTCCTTTTTAGTACTCTTTAGAATTTGCATAAGTGTCGTATGTCATGTTGTATCGTCCATGTGATGGTGTGTCCGTATCCGTGCACCATGGCGAGGGGTTTATATAATTTATCACTTATTTAAGATATAATGGGTTTATCCTTGAACTATTCTGGAATATCCTTGAACTTTGCATATTAAAAATAACCTGGAATTTCCTTGAACTTTATATATTGGGTTTCTTCATTTTAAGTTTCAGGATATTTTCGTTAACATCAAATGGATCACTTATTTCATATAATTTAGCTTCTTTATATAATGGGTTTCTTCTGTTTGTTAGCATTTCCAACTATGTTCTGATTTTTTGAAGTTTTTTGATATTTTGTGAAGTCATCAATCTTCAGTTTTTTAATGAAGTAAATGTTAAAACTATATAACATGGAACTTGATATTTTCGTTGAATGTTTTGTTTGATTAGTAGGGAGTTATAATTTATTAGGTCCAGTTTCTGCTAATGAGGCTGAAATATTAAATTTATATCAAAGAATTATATCATATATTAAATTTAATGGCTGAACTATTTTCATACTAATTTTTTAACGGTGACTCAAATTTCATGGTTTCATGTTAAAATTGTAAACTAAGAAAGATATAGCATGCTTTGATCTCCAGGTCAGTTCAAATTTTGTTGCTTTGAAATTAAAATGCACTGTCAAATTCCAGTATTTGAATGATAAAATTCATAGGATCTTCAACTAGCTAGGTTGCTTCTTGGTAAATGATAAGAATGTGAAAGTTATTGTTCCAAGCCTATATGTTAGTAATGGTTAGCTTGGCTGTTTGATGAGGTGGGGCTGTTTGATTTGGAGGAGAATATCTGCTAATTTTGTTGATGGCTTGGCTGGATCTGGTGTAGGGTTTATATATGGGGAAAGGATCACTGGAAAAGTAGCATACGACAACCTCATGGACATCACCGTCATCTTGATCTGGAATTTATTATTTTGGTTCCAGGTCATCAGGATCTTCTTCAAGCCAGAGTCGGGGAAGATGGTGTTTGAATTTGGAAGAATTGTGGCTGCCGCGGTGTGGATGGGGGTTTCGAGCACCAGGATCAGCCTGTTGCTGTTGCTGATGTTGTTGCGGGGGTAAAATTACTTTCTTAATTCGGAAATTTGATCTTACATGAAGAATAAGATGAATTGAGAAAATCGGGGGAAAAATTAATTTTGATAAGAAATATGCTTATTTTTAGTGATTTATGTGAACTTCAATTCAAAACAAAAAATAATTTTGATGTTCAACACGCCAATTTCAGTAATTTAAGAAGCCACCTCTAATTTAGATTGTTCATACTCTTTATTTAAGTAACGTATAATTTTTGCCTGAAGAAGATGTAGTAATGGGGTATTTGACATATTTGCTTTTGCCTAACTATATACAGTTTTAACGATTTTGAATCCACCTGCTCTTTTGAAAAGGAAATATTCCATATTTACCAAAATCCATGTCTAACTGATATGAAACAACTACTAATACATCGAGCTAATATTTTTAACATTTCTGAAAAGGAAGTATTCCATATTTACAAAAATCCATGTCCAACTGATATGAAACTACTACTAATTCATCTAAATAATATGTTTAACTTTACAATACCAAAGTTCCAGTACTCCACTGAAGAGTATGTACAGTAAAGTATTAAGAGAAGACAACGTGTCCAAGCTTCACAATGAAATTTCAAATATTTCATGTTATGCTAGAATCTATGGCTAAACTACTACTTCTTTACCTGGTTTCATACTAGCAGTTGGTCTATTCTGTAAGTATATGATACTGGCACTACACACACAACATCTAATATGTCCTTACCATCTGCTTATCACTGGCCTATGTTACCTTTTAATTTGGTGCATATCAATGAACTTACTAAAGCTTTAAACAGTCTGGTAGTATTTCATACACAGTGTTTTTAGGATATCAAGACTACAAAGACGATTGGGTGATTATTGGATAATATGTCCTTACCGTAGATTACACAGTGTTTTTAGTATTTCATAATATGTCCTTACCGCAGATTACTTTTGTTGGGTGATTATTGGATAAAATTTTGTGTTTTACTGTGGTTTTGATTGGGGGATTTAGTTGATTTATTTTGGGGGATTTTTTTACTGCAGGTTATGGCTGGGCTTTTGCAACGACTTTGAAGGAGATTGGGGAGGCCATGGATGGATGCACCAAAATGGACTATAACCTTCATTATGTACAAGGGTTCTTTCTTAATTCTTATAAAAAGAGATATGTTAATATGAAAGTGCTTAAGGTTTGTTAAGCATGAAAGTCCTAAGCATGTATCTCTCTCTTTATATATACCTCTCTTTGTTTTCCCCCACGATTTGTAAATATTTGAATTGATTGTATAAGTCTGCATCATATGTGTTTCTATTGTGTGTAGATTGTGGCCGTTTGCAAATGCAGGGAGGATGTTAAAAACAAGGTCCACTATTGAGAAGTTTATTGAACATGGTCTTCGATCGTTGGTTATGTGGAAAGACAGGTTTGTCAGTATATCCCCGCAAATGTTTTGCATAATAATTTATTTGTTCATCACATCAATGGTTCATCTGACATGTAGGAAGTTTCTGAGAAGAACAATGATAGCCAAGAAGGGCCATGTGAATTTGTTGGTATGTTGCCATTGTTTGATCCCCCAAGGCATGACAGTGCAGAAACCATTCACAGAGCTCCGAATCTTTATGTTGCTCTTCTATTGGTACCTAACATCAATTAGCAGCTTATACAATCTAATTCTAATTTTCTTTTATGTGAATAACATTTTTCAGGTGATCAACTTGCTATTGTTAAGGAAACTGGCCGAAGACTTTGAATGGGAACAAACATGTATCCATCTTTGTCATTGCTTGGGCATGACAAAGATGCATCAATAGCTGCTATCCATGTCGATGAATTGCTTGAGAAGGCCGATGGGTTTGATGGAGTTTTCCAGGTCATCATTATGTATGATAATACATCACAAATATTGGGGTTTGCTGGAGTTTTCCTCTGAAAGCTAGCCATTTATTGATCGATTCTAATATGTTTAATCTCTTTCTAATAGAGCACACATATGAAATTGGGATGAAGTTGCAAGAAAAGAAACACTTTTTTGGAATGACTGGAGATTGTGTTAAGGATGTCCCAGCAATGACTGGAGAAATTGTTGCACTGGTCTTTCATATAAAGCCGCAACAGCTGATGGATCTTCTAATAAAGTCAATAGCTATTTGGAAAAGTAATATCAAGTAAGCACCTTTAATTAGAATAACCTTTGTTTCCTTAAAACTAAACATATTTGCAGTTATAGTAAGCAGAGCTTAGATTCGCTTTTACTGTCGTTGTAGATGTTTATGTCGTGTAGTTCTAGAAGCAAGGGTTGCCACACACGCATATACTTTTAACTCTTAAAGATGATCATAAGCTAAAAACATCAAAAGGAATCAATTCACCAATACATCTAGATCTCTCAAAGAAAGAAGATGATCCAATTTAAAAGCATTGGATTTAAAGCCATTATATCATGTCGACATCTTCTATGGGTTCCAGCACTACTCCACCTCCCCCAACAAGTATGATGAGCTCTATTTTCTGAGATTTGTGTTCAAGCTAACCGAGGAACCTTTCAAAAAATTTTATATGTTGCATGTTAAATATTGCATTTTAAATCCTGTACAAAATATTCCATTTTAATTATACAGGTGACATTTTTTGCAGGATAACCTATTTTGCAGGATAACCTGTTCTCTTGACCATTATTTCCAGTACAATAATCACCGTGTCAACCATTATTTCTAGGATAACATGTGTTAAAGTTTGAGAGAATCATGCTGCTTATTTACAGTACACATCTGCAGGAGTCCACTCATCTCCCCACCATCATCCCATCAAACCCTCATCTGATGACATTATATACAATTTTTGGGGTTCTCTATCTTTTTCGACCAAAATTTTTATCTGGGTACTAAGGATTTGTGTTCTTTTGTTGTGGGTTTTAAAATGTGATATTGATGCCCCTTTTTAAATTTTAATCAACGTATACAAATTATCTGCTTGGAACTAACAATTTTTATTTATTTATAGAGACCATGCAAATTGGAGGTTCATTATTGGCCAATTTGAACAATGGTATGCCCTTTGTTAGAACCCTAGAATCAAGCATACCAACACTTGGTACTTACTCCTGCATGTTAATGCCATTTTCTTCACATGTCTGCTAATTTCTGAATTTCATATGTGACGAGAATCATATACATACTGGATTTGTCTTCATATGGTATATTTCAACCTAAAAGCAAAAAATGGAAATATCTCCAAACTTGAAGATACATCCAGAATAAATAATACATGTTTCATCTTTGTGGACTATGAAGATATTCATGTCTAATACTTTTCTCAATCTAACTATTTTTCTCACAGATAGGTATACTGCTCTTCACTCAAATTAGGATTCCAATAAATGAATCATACAGAGACGTAGAGCTTGGGATTGAGCAATAGCATACAAAAACAATGAGTTATCTACGTTTGAGTTAGCATTCTTTTTTTGTATGCTAACTCACTTATTGTTTTGTCTGCTAACTCATTGTTTTGTCTAAGCAATAGCTAACTTATTGTTTTGTATGCTAACTCACTTATTTGAGTTAGATTTCACATTGTGTTTGTAAGCTCAAATAGCATGCAAAGACATCAGATGTATACTACTCTTTCACACTCAATCCTGATTTAACTCAAATAACTATACAATATACGTCTCTGAAATCTAATTTGAGTGAAGAGCAATAGCATATGTTTTCACTTATTGGAATCTACAGAAACATTCATCCAGTACTGAAGATTGTTCTGGCGACTTTGAGCTGGGGACTCAGCTAAACATGTTGATGGATCTTTGTTGTGAAATTGGAGAAGGCGACTCAAATAATGGTGATTTTGCTCCGATTTTGGTGGATTTCGGCTCAACGGCATGTTGGCTCACCCGATACACCAATCATCCTTCGATAATGCCAATGAAATGAGCCAGTTGGATCTGGTCATCAAGGTCTTTCACCTTTTTTCCCCAATGAAATGGAGTGGCAACATCTCGCATATTGTTCAATTGATCTATTCTTTCTATTGTTTACCGTAGTATTTTTCCCAACCTTTTTTATATGCCATCTGAGATTATTCATAGCTTAATATGCACATGTCATCGATCAAGTTATTATTATTATTTTTGTTTGATTTTCTTATGGACTGAGTAATTTTCTACTGCGTAGCGACTGATTGATAGTTGCAACAAGATCAATTTCTTTGGAGATTTTTTTCATCACATTTGTAATCTAACTAATGAAATTTGGGGAATTTCCTCATTTGCTTGGGGATGTATAATGATGTCTAATAAATAACACGTTCACCTTCCATTCTCTCGATTGTTTGTTTGCTTGTGGATGGACTGAGTATTTAGATTGTTTGCTGCAAAAGATTGTTTAACTAATAAGAATTTTCTCATTTTGACATGTCTTTTATCAACAGAAAGTTTGATATTTTGTGATTGTTTGCTGCACGCATGAAACTTTTGTTGCATTTTTTGGTGTTTATTTATACTTTTATGTCGTATAAATGAGATTCATTTAATTTACTTTTAATGTTGACTCTGCTGCTATACTATTTTGAAAAATTGATACCGGTAACCACCATTTCTAGCCAAAAAATGCAGATTTAGATAGACCCATCCCTTGATACGAGGGAAATGAAATGGACACGTATGCATGTGAAAGCTCCGATTTTTGGTTGATTGCTCTCTCCATTATTAGTTGATTTTGTGGTATTGGAATAAGCCCATTCTTTATCCCTTTTTTCATGAAAGTCTCTTAGTTTGGTCTCTCTGTGCTTGATCTGATGTCATTTTTTGCCCAAAAATACAGATTTGGATAGGAGGGAAAGGAGAGATTTTGGAAAAAGATACATGTGAAAGCTCCGATTTTTTTTGGATGTTTTCTCACATTTATTAGTTGATTTTGAGGTATTGGAACAAACCCATTAATTTTCCGATCTTTTTTTCATGCAGTTCTCTTACTTTTTGTCCCTTTGTGCTTGATCTAATTTTTTTTGACTGATGGTGTATAGGGAGTAATCTCTTTTAGAATATGTATATTTATATGATCTGTAGAGTTTTTATTATTTCTTAATTGATCATGGGTTTTCTTATGAATTTTTGTGTAGACCATATGCTTGAAATGGTTATTGCTGCAAATTTTAATCTAAATTGCAGAAGAAATGTGAATCCCAAGTTGTTATGAACATTGACTCTAAGAATTAGCTAAAATTCATATCAACAAGAATAAATTTCTATACATTTTGGTACTGTGCATATCCATTTTGGCACTGTACATTTTAGATAATTCCCACGTTTTCATTTTCATTTTACTTTTATCTCTATCCTTTAAAATATCAAATTTTAAATTTTCCTTGATCTGAGACTGTTGTATGGTTTATGTTTTTGTTTTTTTTTCATGAGAACAAAATTGCAAGCTTGATAATCTCTTTTTGTTTTTGTAGACATATACTTGAATCTGAAACTTTTTGTTCTCTATTGTCATCTAAATTTAATGCTTTTGCTTCTATAAAATTATCTTTGGCATGTTAATGTTTTATTATATTATTAACTGAATGTTTTTCCTCTTATCGTTGTAGGAAGAACATGATGATAACTATGAAGAAGAAACAAAAGCTACAGATGCATTTGATTTGATTGTGATTGTGATGAAGATATGAGGTGTCTCCAATGCTTAAACTGATTCAAATTCCCACAAAGGAGAGGCATTTGCAGCAGGGTCAAAGAGCTTCACAAATTGCAGGGGCTAAATAGGCTAAATAACATTCATCTGATTAGATCCCTTCGAGGCAACATCTCTGAGCAATGGCAAAGAGAGCTGGCTATATGGTTTACGCGTTATGGTAAAGAGGTGATGATGCCTTCTTGTAAAGAAAGAAGCGAACAGATTCTTTTTAAATTGCTTTAGAGAATATATATTTTTGCCGGTGCTCATGGTGATAGAATCATGGCAATATCAAATTGTATGAGGACACTCAAAATTTTACAGGGCCTTGATATCTGGGCAGTACAAGTTAGCAATGGATTTAACGTGGCCATATCAATAAGAAATTCTTAATGGTGACTTGGGAACTCCGATTCATTGTCAAATTCCATGGTGATGATGGAATACCTACTATTTCAAGCTGTATTTAGATGGGATTTGTGTTTTTTGTCCATATTTAGAACATTTTCATTAGTTAATGCCATATGCGGATATTTGTTGTAGATGATACTTGGATTAGGAAATAAGTTCTGAATTGGAAGATGGATTCTTCTTGCTTGCTGAAGAAGGGTAAAGATCTCAACTCATTGTCCAATTCTACCAAGAATCTTCTCTACATTATGTTAAAATTCTGAATGGCTTTGTGCAGCTCTAACAATTTTGTTCCTTGCATGTACGGTTACTTTCTTTATGCCATCACACAATCAAAAGCATAAAATCATTGTAGAATACATCTATTCTACAAAATATTATGCAGATCTATTAAATAAAACATGGAAGATTTTTAATTTATTTGCAAACGGGTTGGTTAAAAGATGGTCATGATTTGGAAAAATCAATGGATGTGATTAAAGTTTTTGGGGAGAACCCCCATTGGTTTTGATTGAAAGTATGAGGCATGTGGAAATTTTTGACAATATAACCATTGATAATCAGGCCCTTACAATTTCCGAGAGGAACCTCCATTACTAATTAACTATCATCATTAACTTTAAAAATTAAGCCTCCATTTGAGATTCTGAGACTCTTTGAGTTCCCCCAAAAAATTGCGCTCCACAACCATTATTAAATGTATACTATAGTATAGACAGTATGTTATATTACATAAAATAGAAAGATGTAAGAAGAAGAAAAAATAATTTATTAAACAATTGAGGGATTTTTGTGAATTGGGTTGCTGATCAGGACAAAAGATTGGTTAGGATGGTTGAGATTGAATTTTGGGGGGGGGAAACTGAACTTTTGGGGGGAAATTGTGTTTGGGGAAAGACCAAAAATTTGAAAAACTAACTTTATCTCTTCCCAAAAAACACCTCAGCTCTAATCTATTTCCCCAAAGAAGCCTTAGCCTGTGCCTAACTATAATATTGCACTCATGTTAATCTCTTTCCCCAAAGAAAATCTTTTAACTGTAGTTTTAAACTAAAAAACATTAAATAAAAAACTCTCTTACCTAACCAGCTCGGTGCTTGAACCTATAAAATTGCAGAGTAATGACACAACAATTTAAAGTTAATTGTATTTAAGAGCACCAACTACTATAATTAAATTACAAAATGATGACAGTACCCATCAACCCAATAATCTAAACTTAATATGTCCAAGAGCGCAAATTACTGCAGTAATGAAAAGGGACGACTTTCGGCATATAGAATCAGAGAAACAGCCATCAGAACCTTAACATGGGAATTTTAAAAAAAATATTTTGTCACTGACAAAAACCAAAGATTTTAAATGAACTGTGCCGAAGGCGCTTTTACGCTAATTTGTTGGAGCGCCGGAGCCGCCCACGCAATTTTTTACGCTAATTTGTTGTCCCGCACCGAATAAGTTTTTTACGCTAATTTGTTGTTCCGTCCGCTAAATTTTTATGCTAATTTATTGTTTCGCGCCAACGACGCCCGTGCCGAATAAGTTTTTTACGCTAATTTGTTGTTTCGCCCGCTAAATTTTTTACGCTAATTTGTTGTTCTGCGCTGAAGGCGTCCACGTCGAATTTTTTGTTATACGCTAATTTGTTGTTCCGCATTGATGGCGCCTGCGTCGAATTTGTTGTTCCGCGCCGAAGGCACCCGTGCCGCTAAATATTTTTACGCTAATTTGTTGTTCTTTTAAAATTTGGTTGTGGAAATAATTTTTTGGGGAACAGATTTTACGGGGGAAAATCTTAAATGAACCGTGCCCAAGGGCACGGGTTATGACTAGTATGTATATATTAAAAAACCTAGATGACTGCGGCGACTAAGGATACTGGTGATCCCCTACAGACTGGTGGCTCCAATGGCGTTTCCGGTGACAAAGGCGCGCTTCATGATGGAATTCGCAACCAAGATGATGGCTGGGAATTGGTTTCGCGGCGTAGAGGGTTTCAACGTCCTGGCATCGCTGCTGGGAGAGGCGGCAATCGGATGTGGAGGCATGTCGATCCTGATGGGCTGGCTATACAGCGTGGCAATCGTCTGAGAGATTCCTCAAGGCATGTCCATCACCTTAGTGGCCGTGCTCTTCCTACAGGTAACTCACAACCCAGGGGTGGCCCTGTTGCCCATAACGTGCTTGATAATAAGCCTGTTAGACCCAATGTCCCTATTACAATCAACACTACGGGTGCAAAGCTTTCCTTCTCTGATGTTTGCTCGAATAGAAGAACTTATGAAGATTCTTTGCGGATGACTTACGTTCCTTCCCTTGCCAAGGAAGACGGGATCTGTGTTGGAAGAGTATTAGGTGCCTTGATAGAGAAGGGTGCCAGCTGTTGGAAAAATACACTTGTTGGCTATGTCCTTGGGGATGTGCCATACTATGGCCAAATTAGGGCTTGGGTTGACCGATTGTGGAAGTTGAAGAAGGGAGTTCGTATCTTCAGTAGGGAAAATTGGTTCTTCTATTTTCAGATTTGAGTGCGCTGAATAATGTGAGTGTATTCTATACGGAGGACCATGGCTTTTTGATGGCAGATTGACGGTGCTCCAGAGATGGAGCTCTTCCCTACAGTATGATCATGACATGCTTGCTACGGTGCCAGTATGGGTCCAGTTCCACGGCTTGCCTTTGAGCATGTGGACTTTAGATATTTTTCATATTATGAGCTCAATAGTCGGCAACCCTCTTTGTCTGGACAGGGCTACGGCTAAATTTGAAAGGTTGACATATGTGCGGTGTCTTGTAGAGGTTGATGCGACAAAGCCTCTTCCTCGTGTAGTGGGATTGGAATTGGATGATGGTTCCATTATTAACATTGACACTAAGGATGAAGGCGAGCCTCCTAGATGTAGCCAATGTGTGTGCTTTGGACATTCCGATTCCCAGTGCCCGGATGTTGCTAAGCTGCCTATAATCCAAACTCCCACTATGCAAAATGATTTGCCAACATCATCTATACACATTGATCATGGCTCCACCCCAGTTGCTTCTCCTGCCTTACAGGCTACGGCCCAGTTATTTGACGGCAACAAACAGGCCCAGCGTGTTGAGACTCAAAATCCAAGCTCTGTCATCCCCAATGCGGCGACTTCTCCCGTTCCCGGAGTCCTTAATGACCACGCCATTTCTACCGAGTGCCATACAGTTAGTAATGGCCCCCCGCCTCACTCTTCCTCCCCTGTGCTTCTTCCTCCGCCTGTTGCCGTCTCCCTCGGTTCAAATATGGAAGTAGGGGAATGCATCTCTATACATGCCACTCCAGATTGCCCCCTTGGGGTGGGTAATGACTCCTTGCATAAGGGATCTGCTGTTCCGGTTGGTACTCTCTTGATCAAAAACAAGCATGCTCCCTCCCCCGTGTTGTTACAAAATACTGATGATGCCGAACCTCCGGAGAATCCTACTGTCCTCAACCAGGCTTGGGTGGCAGAGCAATATAACCTAAAGGAATCTTCGCACCAGACTAAATCTAAACCTTCCAAGCTTTCACCTTCTTCAATTCGTCGAAGCACTAGGCTGGCGCAGCCTCCGCTCTCTTCCTCATCATCCTAATGTCTTTGTTCTTCTGGAACTCAAAAGGGCTAAATAACTCATCGCGTCGTGCTGATTTGAGACATAAACTGCGGCTTCACGATCCTACTATTGTTTGCCTGTTTGAGACAAAAGTGGAAGCCATGAATAAAGCTAGAATTAGTAAGTGTTTTGCTAATGACTGGGATTGTATTGATAACTACAATCAGCACAAAGGGGGCAGAATCTATATATACTACAGCCGGTTCTACTGGACTTGCACAGTCCACTCAGAATCTGATCAGCACTTGACGGCTGTTTTCACTAACAAGGGGGGGTTTTATCTTGGCTTTGACTGCAGTCTACGGCTTCAATCTCGCCTCTGCTAGGCTCCCACTTTGGAATTCCCTGTTATCCGACTCTAGTGTGTTGAATGGGCACCCCTGGCTACTAGGTGGAGATTTCAATTGCATCCGAAGTGCTAATGAAAAGCTGGGCGATCGTGCTGTGGATCCAAGTTGCATTGATGCATTTAATTCTTGTATTTCTGACTGTAAACTTCTGGAGCTCAAAGGGGTTGGTAATAAGTACACTTTGAACAACATGAGATCGGGAAGCTCCCGCATTTGTGCTCAGCTAGATCATGTATTCGGTATTCTTGGCTGGATGCACTGTTTGCCGCATTCCTACTACGATTACACTACGGCGGGAACGAGTGACCATTCCGGAATGCTTGTTTGGCCACAATCTAAGGTACCTTCTTCCCTAAACCCTTTAGATTCTACAATTCATGGGCAAACTATCCTGGCTTTATTGAGCTTATGCAAAGTAAATGGGGACTTGGTGGCTACGGTTCCCCCTTGCATCGTTTGGCTGGCAACCTTAAGTACCTTAAGAATTTCCTTAAGCCGTGGGCTTCTTCGAATAAGGAAAAGCTTGGTGTTGTTTCATGTCGCAACATCCTGGGAACTTTGCAAAACAATCCCAATATTGCCTTTGATCCTGCATTACAAGAGAAAGAAAAGCTGGCCTCTTTTGATTTGGCGAAGGCTCTTGATGTGGAGGAGGCTGATCTAAGGTAGAAGAGCAGACAAAATTGGCTAAACCTTGGTGATAGGAATTCCAAATTCTTTTACGCAGCTATGAAGTCCATGCAGTGCCACAATAATCTTAGCCATTTAATGTCAGCTAGTGGTCAACGGAGTCATGACCCAATTTCTTTCAGGCAGGAAGCTTCTTCCTACTATATGAATTTATATTCGCAGTCGGATTATTGGAATGTATTTCCCAGCCTCCCACCTAAGCGAATCTTAACTCAGGAAGCTTCCATCTGGATGGAAAGATAAGGCGCCTGGTCCCGATGGATATAATGCCTCTTTCTACCATCATACTTGGGAGGTAATATGGGAGGATGTTATCTCTGCTGTCTCATATTTCTTCAATTCTAGCAATATGCCCAACCATATTAATCATACTTTTCTGACTCTTGTCCCTAAGAGTACTACTGCCTTTGGGCTAAGTGATTATAGGCCCATTTCCTACTGCAATGTTATATATAAAATTATCAGTAAGGTCCTATGCAACAGGCTGAAGCATGTTATTTCTGATTTAGTTTCCCCCAATCAAGCTGCATTCCTCAAGGATAGATTACTTGCAGATTGTACTCTTATTGCCCATGAGCAGATCAAGGACTTCAGTAATCCCATGGGAGCTAGAACATGTATCAAATTGGACCTGCGTAAAGCCTTCGACAGTGTCAACAGAGAATTCATTTATTTCCAACTCCACCAGATGGGTTTCACACATAAATTTATTGGCTGGATAGCAGAATGTATCTCTTCTCCTGTGTTCTCTGTACTTATTGAGGGCTCTCCTGAAGGCTACTTTGCCTCTAACAGAGGTTTGCGACAGGGTGACCCGCTTTCTCCTTACCTTTTTGTGCTTGTTATGGAGGCTTTTTCTCTTCTGATGGCTAGGGCGGAAGCTTCACATTCTATACTGCCTTTGAAAAGAGTAGGGACTATCTCTCACCTGTTGTTCGTAGATGATCTCCTGGTGTTCTGCAGGGCCACGCCACGGTCTATTGATGGTCTCAAGCATGTCTTACACACTCTACATCTTTATACTGGACTCCAGATACATTGGGATAAAAGTTCTGCCATCTTCAGTAAAGGTGTTCGGGATGCTAGAGGACTGGCGGCTTCTCTTGGCATCAAAATGGTTACCTCATTTTCTATCTACCTGGGTCTACCTCTTTCTTCAAACTACCCTATATCATCTATGTATGTGAGGTTGATTGATAAATGCAAGAAGAGATTGCTTGGGTGGTCATCCTCCCTCCTATCTACGGCGGGAAAGATTGAATTGGTTCGAAGTGTTATCTTTGGCATGGTGAATTTCTGGATGCAAGCTTACCACATCCCTAATACTGTTATTAAGTCCATCAACTCTGCTTGCAGGAAATTCATTTGGGGAAAATTTAACATTTGGGCTTGTAAAGATTGTTGTGTGCCTAAGCGGGATGGTGGCATTGGACTTCGTCAGCTGAAGGATATGAATGCAGCTTCTGGAATTCGCCTAACCTGGATATTTCTAACCTCACAGGGTTTATGGGCTCTTCATATAAGAAGGCAACATATTACCCCATCCAAGGATTTCTACAGCTCCCGGCCCCTTCCCTCAATGTCTGGTACATTGAAGTATATGCTAAGATATCGTTGTTTCTCTCAGAAATTAATCAAACGTGTCGTTGGTGATGGAACTTCAACTTCATTCTGGTATGACAACTGGCACCCCAAAGGTCCCCTTCATCTTCTCCATCATCCCCCCTGGAGCTGAGTCCAAACGAGTATCAGACTACTGGTCTGCGGGTTCATGGCTTGTTTCCCCATACTTGCAAAATCTCCGACCTGACCTCCTTAATGTTGCACTAGCCGATCATGTGGATTTCTGGAAATGGACAGATGGGCCAGCCTTCTCCTTCAAGTCGGCTTGGAAAGGCTCCAGCATTTCCGGACCTCAGTTCGCATACCACGAGATCGTTTGGTACAAGAAGCACGTTCCAAAGTTGGCTCTCTCTCTCTCTCTCTCTCTCTCTTGCGTGCCCTGCACGGTAAGCTTCCAACTAGGGATATTCTTTTCAGGAGGGGGATTATTTTGACGCAAGATTGTGTTCTTTGTGATGAGGAGATCCAGGAAAGCGGGGCACACCTATTCTTTGAATGTTCTTTCTCCAAATATATACTCACCAGAGGCTTACTCAAGCTTGGGTATTCGGGAATTACTCCGCCTAACCTGACTGGTGTTTGTAACTTGATCCAATCCAGATATAAGAATACTGAGCCAGTTGGTTTGCTGGCTAGGGCGGCACTAGCAGCGATGGTTTGGCATATTTGGAAGCAAATCAATATGTGAATCTTTGAGTCCAGGAAAAAGTGTAAGACATTGATATTTGAGGACATTGTTGCTGATGTCACTATTTCTCTACGCGACTTGGATCTTGACGAGGCATCAGATATCACCCCTTTCTCAAACTGGGGATTTTTGGATGCAGGCTAATTTACATTGCAATCAGTGTATATTTGTATCTTTTATTTGTTACTGGAGCACTGCTTAGCGGTAGAATTTAGTGTTATAGGGTGACGGTGCTTGTGCCCTATACCCTATCTCTCTTCTTTCTACTTTCTAAGTAGCACTCCCATTTTTTGTACATCACCTTTGATATTAATAAAGACTTCCTTACTTGTCAATATATATATATATATATATTTTTTGACGAGCAAGAGTTAATCTTTATTATGTACAAAAAACAACATTTACAAAGAACATCCAAGATAATAGTAAGCAGAGTGAAAATGGAGCGGGGAGAGGGCACAAGCGCCGTCACCCGCTACCAATTCCAATCTACATACTACTACTTGGGAGCCAAAAATACAGTAAAATTCAATCCACAATAAGACCCCAATTCACAAAAGGTTCGACATTGGAGACCTCCGATAAATCCATATGCATTAGGGAAGTCCTGATTACCGAAGCAATTTCCGCAAAAATAGCAGTCTTCATTGTTGCTTTGTCTTCAAAAATTCGCCTGTTACGCTCTTTCCAAATGTGCCACACCATAGCCGACAACACTAATTTTGCCAACATTCCCAAGGGATCTTTTGTGTTAAATCTCTCTAGGAAAAAATCGCACACGTCATGAATGGAGTTTGGCACAAATCCTGTATAACCCAATTTCAGCAGCCCTCTACTCAAGATATATCTAGAGAAATCACATTCGAAGAAAATATGGTTTGTGCTCTCAATTTTGTTTCCCAAACAGAGGCCACAATCCTGATTATTGATGATATCAAGCTTTAATAGGTACTCTTTAGTCGGCAATTTACCTCGGATAGCGCGGAGAAGGGCCAAAGACATCTTAGGGATATGTTGCGGGAACCACACGAGATTGTAATAGGGAAAAACCGGCCCTGGTACCCGAACAGACTCCCAGCAATTCCGCATAGTGCAGGTAGGTCCATTATTCCACTTCCATTCGTCACAGCCTTCAACAAGTGAGATCTGAAGCAAATTCGGCAAAAACCAGTGTGTGGCCGGCTCATCTCTCCACCCAGCTACCGACCAGAAGTCACAAACTCTAGCATCTTCAGTACCCGGGATGGGGGGATGTAGTTTATGGAGAGGACCTAGTGGGTGCCAATTATCAAACCAATAAGAGGTCGACATACCATCCTTAATCGATCGCCTGATAATATTTTGTGATATATGCCGACACTTGAGCATGTATTTCCAGGATCCTGAATGAGTGGGTTTAGCTGCGACGGGAAAAGACCCAGGCGATCGTGACGGCGTTCAATCAAGGAAGGTAGGCGATCGTGATCGTGATGGAGTTCGAATCAACGCGAGGCAAGCAGGGACGGGCGATTCACCCCTCGGCAATCAACAGTCGGCTCTCGTAGGCGATCTCGAAGGAGGACCTGAGGTATCCCAGATTCAGATCTTGAAGAGGGCGGCCGGAAATCTTGGGGATGATCGCAATAATGCTCAGCGATCGGAGGTAAGACCCTCTACCCTCGATGAATCAACTGATGTTGGCTGGGAGGTTGTCCGTAGGCGGCGGAATGCAAATCGAGGGATTCAGATGGAGAGGGGTGGGGGGTTTCATGGAATCCGTCAAGGGTTCCCTCCTCGAAGGCCCTACCGAGGAAATAGAGCCAACTACTCCCGATTGCAGAGTGGAAGCCTTCCCGACAATAAGGCGCTGTCTGCTAACTTCCAAAGACCAGTGCCTCCCCTCGTTAATGGTGGTTTCAGTAGATCTGTTCCCAGGGTGGAGGGTGAAGATGGTATTATGAGGGCTCCTATCAGGTCCGCTGCGGAGATCAAGATTGCCACAAATGCTCCTAAACAATCTTGGGCGGACATGTGTGCCAACAGGCGGAAGTATAATTCAGCGCTTTCGATGGACTATGTACAACCTTTCCTGAAGAATGATGGTACTACATTGGCTAGAGTAGGTAATGCACTACTTGCTAAGGGAGCAGCACTATGGAAAAACACACTCGTGGGATATGTCTTAGGTGATATTCCATTCTACGGGCAAATTTGTGCGTGGGTCGACAGGCTGTGGTCCGTAAAAAGGGGATTAAAGATCTACAGTAGAGAAAATGGTTTTTTCTACTTCAAATTTGAAGATGCTGAGGAATGCGAACGTATCTTGCATGGAGGACCATGGCTTTTTGATGGGTGACTTGTTGTGCTACAATGATGGAGTACAACAACCAGACATGAACGAGACATTCTGTCGGCGGTTCCTGTCTGGATCCAATTACACGGTGTTCCATTAAGCATGTGGACCCGAGAGATTTTTAATGTGATTGCTTCAGTAGTTGGTGTTCCAATGTGTCTTGATAGGCTCACTGCTACCCTTCAGAAGATCACTTACGCTAGATGCCTTGTGGAGATCGATGCCAAAGCCCCGGTGCCTAAGTCGGTTGATGTCGAGCTAGAGGATGGGTCAGTAATAAAAATTGAGGTCAGAGTTGAAGGAGAACCCCCCCGATGCAGTAAATGCATCTGCTTTGGCCATTCGGACACTCAATGTCAGGATTCTACAATATCCAAGGATGAAATTGCTGCTTGTGGGCAGGCTAATTCTACTAAAACTATGCCTGAGGATGGAGACCCCTCTGATGCAAATGGCATAGCAACTGTCAATACTGGTGATGAAGGAAGTGTCCAACCTCACATTTCATCCACTACCCTGGGGCAAGAGAAAGTAGGAAGGCCTATCTCTGAATGCTTAGAGCATGAGGTGATTGATTCTCAGGAAAAAACCAAGAGTGTATTTTTTGAGGATGGAGAATGCAGCTGCCCTGAGGAAACAATTGAGGACGTACCAGCAACTCAGGACAAAACTAGCCGGAAGCTAAGCTCTCTTTTCATGCAGGTTGTCAGAATTCGGCAATTAACAATTAGATTGCAAATGATGTTATCTCCTAACAGACCTACTTTTGACCCCCGAGTGCCTGAGGTATCTTCTCCGATAAGTCTTTGCAATACCCAAGCTGAGGATGCAATATATATTAATCCGGGAGAACAGGTCAGTACCCCTAATAAAAGCCACACTGTTGACTCACCTCCTGCCTGTTCCACAGAAGCAAATCCGGAATGGGAAAGACTACACCTGGAGTGAAGAAAACAAAGAGACAAATCAAAAATCAAGCCTGTACAAACATCGCCCAACTCGCTACGCCGGAGCTCAAGGATAGCTCGGCCCACTGGTGCACCATCTCCCTCAATGTTTTAAATGCGGGTGTTTTTCTGGAATTCTAGGGGACTGAACAATGCTTCGCGTAGGGGAGACCTAAAGCATACTTTGAGGACTATCAATCCTTCTATTGCTTGTTTACTTGAAACTAAGGTTGATGTTTCTAATGCGGGACGTATTGCCAGATGCTTCTCTAGGGAGTGGGAGAGTATTGATAATAGAGACCAGCACAAGGGGGGACGCATTGTTATCTTCTTCAACAATAAAATTTGGAGCTGCAAAAAAATTACTACTTCCAGTCAACACTTATCGGCCATTTTCACTAACATTGCCGGATTTTCATTTGGAATTTCTGCGGTCTACGGGCTAAATCTCGTTTCTTCTAGACAGGCACTCTGGAGCAATCTAATTTCTGATTCTGCTATATTGAATAGAATGCCTTGGTTGGTAGGGGGAGATTTCAACTGTGTTCGGGGAGCCTTTGAGAAGCATGGTGGCAGGCCTGTTGATGCAAATGCTACTGATGAATTTAATGCATGTATTGGGAGATGTCGACTTAGTGATCTGAAGAGTAAGGGATGTACTCTAAGTTGGAATAATAGGCGATGTGGAACCATGCGCATCTCTGCTCGCCTAGACCGAGTGCTTTGCAATCCCACTTGGCTCAGCATTCTACCTCAATCATTCTATGAATATCTTCCGGCCGGCACCAGTGATCACTCTTCCATGTTATTGTACATGCTCCCTAAGGTAAAATCTTACCCGAAGCCTTTCAAATTTTATAACTCTTGGACTTCTCTCCCTGGATTCAAGGATGTTGTGAGTAGGAATTGGGGCCAGCTTCCTACATGGTCTAACATGAGATGCATTCAGCTTAAGCTTAAAGTTTTGAAAGGACATCTTAAATCCTGGGCGGCTGAAATCAGGAAGCATAATGATGTTGCTAAGTGCAGAGCAAACCTATTAGCTATTCAATCCAACCCGAACTTAGCTATTGATGCTGATCTCCAGCAAAAGGAAATTGTTGCTTGTCAAAATCTTCGGAATGCTTTAGATATTGAGGAGGAGGACTTGAGGCAAAAGAGCCGTCAAAATTGGCTTTCCCTTGGTGATAGAAACTCTAAATTTTTCTTCACCGATTTGAATGCTCGTAATTCTCACAATAATCTTCATCATCTCATTAACTCTTCTGGGGATAGGATTTCTGATGTTGATGCTCTTCGTAAGGAAGCTCCAAGATTCTATCAAAATTTGTACCATCAAGATGATTATTGGAATGTGTTTCCGAACATGATCCCAAAGAGAAAAATTACTAAAGCTGCTGCTAGTTGGATGGAGTTGCCCGTCACCCCTAGTGAAATCAAGATTGCTGTGTTCCAGATTTGTAAAGACAAAGCCCCCGGACCTGATGGTTTTAATGCATGTTTTTTTCAGGAAAATTGGGATATCCTTGGAGCTGATGTTATCACTGGGGTAAATTCTTTCTTCAGATCTGGAAAAATGGTCCCTTCCATTAATCATGCCTTCCTGACCATTGTTCCGAAGAATATTAATGCCTCAGGGTTGGGTGACTATAGACCAATTGCTTGTTGCAATGTTCTGTACAAAATTATTAGCAAAATTTTGTGCAACAGATTGAAGCATGTCATTTCAGACCTTATTTCCCCTAACCAAGCTGCTTTCTTAAAAGACAGGTTGCTAGCTGATTGCACCCTTCTTGCCCATGAGCAGATTCGGGATTTTAGCAACCCTATGGGGGCCAGAACTTGTCTAAAGCTTGATATCCGTAAGGCATTTGACAGCGTGAACAGAGAATTCGTCTTATTCCTCCTCCACCAGATGGGATTCAAGCATACTTTTATTAACTGGATTTCTCAATGCATCTCTACTCCCATATTCTCTGTCTTGGTTGATGGTTCTCCTGAAGGCTACTTTGAATCCAATAGAGGCTTGAGGCAAGGTGATCCACTCTCCCCGTACTTATTTGTGCTTGTAATGGAGGCTTTCTCTCTTTTAATTGACATTGCGGAATCATCGGGGAAAATCCATCCGATGCGCAGAACTGGATCCATCTCTCACTTGCTGTTTGCAGATGACCTCTTAGTGTTCTGCCGTGCAAACAGTCATTCTCTATTAGGGCTCAAGGACCTGCTCAACACTTTTTATCTTCTTTCCGGTCTTCAGATAAATTGGGATAAAAGTTCTGCTATTTTTAGTAAGGGTGTCTGTAACCGTCAGAGCTTATCTGACATTTTGGGAATTAAGATTGTAACTTCCTTCACCATTTATCTGGGCCTCCCCCTTTCCTCTAATTATCCCAGAGCTTCATTATTCAGCCGACTGGTGGACAAATGCAAAAAAAGGTTGTCAGGTTGGTCTTCTACTATTCTATCCATCTCTGGGAAAATTGAATTGGTCCGATCGATAATCTACGGTATGGTTGCTTTTTGGATGCAAGCTTATTGTTTCCCCCCTTCAGTCATCCGTTCCATTAACACTGCCTGCAGGAAATTCATTTGGGGTAAGCTTTCTAACTGATCTTGGAAGGATATTTGTATGCCAAAAAGGGAAGGAGGAATCGGGTTGAGGAACCTATCTGATTTAAATACTGCCTCTGGAATTCGACTCACCTGGAGAGCCCTCTCCTATAAGGGCCTGTGGGCACAATATATGAAAAAACACTATGTGGATTTGGATAGCAGATTTTACACAACCAAAGCTATATATATATATATATATATATATATATATATATATATATATATATATATATGTATAGCCAAAAATCCAAATAAATACATATATCCAAAACCCAAAAAAATATGTGTGTGAATATTTTCCTACCTACCGAGAATAAAGGGAAGGCGAGAATTTGCACTGAATGTTCTACTCCACATCATCTCAACCTCCCATCGCTTTCGAAAACACTTGGAATAGAGAATTTCTAGCTATTATCTAGGCGATAGTGTGGTGATGTCCAAGTCCCTAGCTGTGGAGTCCCTGACACATGATACATTTCGATTCTCACTTTCCTCTCATGCATGCTTGAGCTTTATATTCACCGCATATTTCAAATCAAATCGATACTTGGGTCTTTTCTTGGATTTGTGTATATGGAGCTTATAGCACAATGTAGATAGTGATGCCGTATGCTAGCACACGACCACACTCACTCGCGCTTCACCGCGTGGGCCCACGGCACTTGTCTGGACTCGTTTCCTTTGGTTTAGTGTTGTGATTTGGCGTTTGCTTGCTTGGTGTGTCGTTTTTGATTTTGTTTGCCTTGGCGGGTGATTTAGGATTTAGAGTTCTCTTTTTCCTCTCTTCCTCTCTATTTTCTCCCCCCGAGCTCCTACTCTCATTCGTCTTCCTCGAGGACGAGGAATGGTTCAGCTTGGGGGATTTTGACGTGTGTGTGTATATTTTACATATTCACACACGTCTTCTTCGTGTTTTTTCCGTTATTTTCCGCAGTCTCGTATCCGTTTTCTTGTATTTTCTAGTTTTCTTTCACTCTTCCATGTTTTTACGTATTTGCAGGTGTTTGTCAGAATAGGGGACACATAACGAAGATATCATAAGTCCCCGGAGCAACGGGAGGAGTCACGCGTGATCCAGGGGGTCAAACGACCAAGATAGCTATGTTTCAGCCCCCAACCGATCGGTTGGATACAGCCAATCGATCGGGTGATGCACGCGTGTACGACCCGGACAGCAGCTGAAGCGAAGTGAGCATCAACCGACCGGGTCGGAGACCGGTTCAGCCCGACTGATCTCTCGGGATTTTGAAACTGAACTCCAACCGATCGGGTGACCCTCACCCGATCGGTTCATCAGTAGCCGATTTCCCCAAAGAGATGACCCGGAGAGCTCACCCGACCGCCAGTAGACCGTGCCAAAATGCCTGAAGTTTCTGTCTTTTGGGTGACAAATTCCAACTGATCGGTTAATTTATCAACCGATCGGTTCACCCGATGAGCTCAAGATCCAAACGGCTAGAAGCTTCCACCAACCGATCGTGTCGCCTGACCGGGTGAAGTCCTGAAGAGCGCTGTCGAAGAACGAAGCAGGTCACCCGATCGGTTGATTATTCACCCGATCGGGTGACGTCATTTTCTATATATAGAACCCCTAGGTTTCCAGAAACGGGGGCTGTTGTATTTTTTCTGTTTTCTCTCCATTTTGTGACGGCTGGAATTTATTTGATATTTGTAAGTTGTCTGATCTTTACTAACCTTTAGTATAGTGTTATTTACATTGTTTTTACTACTTTTCAATCGCCGGATTATGTTTTTAACGGTCGATTTTCATTTAGATTGCTTTTTACCTAAAATGTGTGAGTAGTTCCCCAAATCTGGGACTTTGGTGGAAACCCCTTCGTCTCAATGTCGAAATGATGATGCGGTTCAGAAACCAACTAGCAATGTCGATCTCGACGGCGGGGACCAGGTCGTCGCTACCCCTATCGAGAACCCTAGGGCGAGTCATCGCGTAGAGCATATAGAGCTCTGGCGTAGACATGGTCCTGGGCTCGTACCTCGCTAGGAAAGTAGTCGCCATGAGGCGCTGTGCAATGCGGAGGCAGGGGTGCAGGATGGCTGAGGCCTTGGCCCTACTAGGGTCAAAGCCAAGTGGGGATCCCGTGATCAGTGTCCAGAAGGTGGAGGTGTCAAACGACGGGGGTGGGATGTGCGTGGGAGCGTAGGCATGGTCAGGGACAGGGACAGCGGGCCACTGGAAGAATGCTCTAAGCATGTCGAGAGTGATCTCGCACTCTCAATCCATCAAGCAGAATGTGCATCCTCCAGGGGTCCGGTCGATAGAGCTCAGGACCTCTAGTGTCGGACGGATATAAGTATCCGCCGACACCGACAAAAAATCACGCCATCCCACGTTGTCGTACAATGTGAGAAGCCCCTCGAGTACCCCTAGGCGGTCAAGGTCAGCTAGGTGAGCGAACCTAGAGGGTACTATCAAGCGATGGCAGATACGCTCGAACCTGGTGCGGTGTGCGTCATTTCGAAACGTAATCCCCATCGGTCTGACGGCGGGAGCGGGTGGAGGGACAGGATCAGCAGGGATCGGCTGTGTAGGTGGTGGTAGCGGTGGCGGGCTAGGTGGAGGGGAGTCCTCCCTAGCGTGAGAGGGACCGGGATCATCGGTCCTCTTCCGCTTCGAAGAGGCTCCCTGCGTGCGTGGCCTAGTGCGTAGCGGCATGTGTGCCGCGAGACGTATCCCAACTAAATAAATACAGTGACGTGCTAAATGATGGAACGAATGTACCTGAACACACCGCGAGAGCAAACAGCTGTGTGTGCGAAGAGACGCCTCTGCCGCGAAGCTCAATGCGCGTCCAAAATCTCCCCATAGCTCCCCCAAGCGAGCCTGCAAATCAACGATCGAATCATCAAATAATATTCAATATATATGAGGGTGATGGGGGATAATAGATAGATATAAAAGTTAATTTGGATTAGGGGATCAATGGGCGTATAAATCAAGAGAAAACGGGGAGAAAAGGGGTTTTCGGGGCAAAACGAGGTGAACTGAGGTGGTGGAGGCCGGCGCCGACGAGGGGGGGTGGCGGCCGGTCGTCGGCGAGGCGTGGACAGGCGATCGCCGGCGAAGGGGGGTCGATTCGGGCGATGAAGCTCAAGCGTCGTGGCTCGGGCTGAGAATTTGGGCGTTTTTTGTTTCGATTTTCGCACAGCCCGCAGCGATTATATATAGGAATTGTTACGACTCGGCCGAGTGGAAATGTCACTCGGCCGAGTGCGTAAACGAAATAAATTTCGAAAATCTCGTTCCCACCTACGACTCGACCGAGTGGCCTTGGCTCACTCGGCCGAAGGGAGAAACTCCACTCGGCCGAGTGGCGCTGCTACTCAGCAATTTTTGAGCTAGGACGGTATCTGTTCCACTCGGCCGAGTGACTAGTCACTCGCCCGAGTGGAAATTAAAACTAAAACTTACAGAAATTAACAGAGAGTTGGTCTGTAGAAACTTCCCTGATTGGTGCTCCACTCGGCCGAGTGGAGTCTTTGCTCGGCCTAGTGGCATATGCTACTCGGCCAAGTGACGTGTTGTTTTCTGCATCGGCTCTCCATTTTGCTCTGGTCTATGTTTTTCTTCCTTCAGTCTGTTTCTTCCTCCTCCTAAGGCCTGAACGCATTCCTGGAGCGCTCTTCCTTGCCTCAATCATCCTCCATATGATTGATCTCCCTTTCTCCTTCTCCTGTCATGAAAATTAAGACCCGTTGTCACGATTTTCATGGACAAAACAATCTAAAAACTAACAAAAGGCTAAACCAAAAATGATAATCAAAATAAAAACAATGCAAAAACCGTCGGGTTGCCTCCCGACAAGCGCTCATTTAAGGTCGTGAGCTCGACCCCTTAAGATATTCGTTTAGCTTGCGATATTGGGTGCATACGAGATGCACCCGTCAAACTTGTCGGGAAGGCCGCTTGGGTTCGGGTCATGATGTTCATCAGTCTTCCTCGACGCCCCTCATCATGGGTAATGTTGGGGGATAAGTCCCCCAAGCTAGAGCTTGTTCTTATCTTCTTCTTGGCCGGTAACACCGATCTTCCATTCGGTGGAGCTTTCTTCGGATTCTTGGCCTTTGAGAGCTTGCAAAGCTCTCGTATTCTTGCGACATCAGCGTCACCTTCATCATCATCCGTGGAGCTATCTGGAGGGTCCTCCAACTTCTCTTCTTCACCCGAAGCTTGGCCTTCTTCGAAGCCGTCGTCATGGAGAGCACCAATAGAGTGGGGGATTGCTTCTTCAATCATTTCATCGAGAAGATATGAAAGATCGTGGGGGAGTCCCTTGAGTAGATATACGCAATTCACTTCACCGGAGGGGACTCCTTCGGAATAATGCTTGAGCCATTGTCCATTCACCTTGAATGTGGCTCCGTCTTTCCCTTCCAATTCAAAAGCTCCTCCCGGTTGTATGTGCTTAATGGTGAATGGTCCGGACCATCGCGATCTCAATTTTCCGGGAAAGAGGCAGAACCGGGAATTGAATAGGAGGACTTTATCTCCGACCTTGAAGTCCGCGACTGTGATGCGTGCGTCGTGGAGGATTTTAGTCCTTTCCTTATAAATCATTGAGCTCTCATAGGCAACACGTTAATCTCATCAAGCTCATTAATGTCTAAGAGTCGCCTCACCACCGCACTCTTGTAGTCATAGTTGAATGTCTTAATAGCCCAATATGGGCGGTGCTCCAACTCTACCAGCAAGTGACAAGCTTTCCCATAAACAAGTCGGTACGGTGTGGTGCCAATAGGAGTGCGAAAGGCCGTACGATAAGCCCATAGTGCATCGTCCAATTTCATTGACCAACCTTTTCTAGATCTATCTACGGTCTTTTCTAGAATTTGCTTGATTTCTCGGTTCGACACCTCCACTTGGCCACTCGTTTGGGGATGGTATGCCATGCCAACTCTATGATTCACCCCATATCTTTTCAACATGGCTTCAAATTTGTTCTCTATAAAGTGGCTTCCCCCATCGCTTATCAAAGTACGAGGCACTCCAAAGCATGGGAAGATGTTATGCTTGAAAAACTTGGATACCACCCTCGCATCATTAGTAGGGGTCGCAATGGCTTCCACCCATTTAGAGACGTAGTCCACGGCTAGTAAGATATACTTGTTTCCTTTGCTTGACGGAAAATGTCCCATGAAGTCCACTCCCCAACAATCGAATAGCTCAACTTCTAGAATGGGCCTCATCGGCATCTCGTTTCGCCTTGATATATTCCCGGTCCTTTGGCATCGATCGCATCCCTTGACGACGTCATGCGTATCCTTGAACATGGTCGGCCAAAAGAATCCGCATTGTAATATCTTAGCGGTGGTCTTAGATGATGCGTGATGTCCCCTGCATGGCATACCATGGCAATGCAAGATGATAGACGCGGCCTCCTCCTTGGAAACACATCTCCGAATAACACCATCCTTGCAAATCTTGAAGAGATATGGATCTTCTCAAAAATAATTTCGGACTTCGTGCATAAACCTCCTCTTTTGTTGCGTGGGCATTCCGCATGGTTTTATCCCACAAGCCAAATAATTGACGAAATCCGCATACCAAGGCACCTCTCTGGGCCTTATGGCATATAGCCTCTCATCAACAAAGGTGTCATCGATAGGTAGGCTCTCGTCCTCCTCGCCGCGAACAAGCCTAGATAAGTGGTCCGCCACTACGTTGTCCGTTCCCTTCTTGTCTCTAATCTCCAAGTCAAATTCTTGCAACAAAAGTATCCATGTTATCAATCTTGGGTTTGCCTCTTTCTTGCTTAGAAGATACTTCAATGCCGCATGGTCGGTGTGGACAATAACCTTTGATCCAAGGAGGTAGGAACGGAACTTCTCGATGGAGTAGACAACCGCTAAAAGCTCTTTCTCGGTGGTAGTATAATTTTTCTGCGCGTCGTCCAATGTCTTGCTAGCATAGAATATAGCATGAAGCTTCTTGTCTTTCCTTTGTCCTAGCACCGCTCCGATGGCTTGGTCACTTGCATCACACATGAGCTCGAAGGGAAGGCTCCAATCCGGCGGTTGCATGATGGGGGCGGAGATGAGTGCTTCATTCAACGTATTAAATGCTTGCAAGCACTCTCCTGAAAAGACAAAGGGGGCATCTTTAGCAAGTAAGGAAGTGAGTGGTCGGGCAATTAGGGCAAAGTCTTTGATAAAGCGGCGATAAAACCCCGCATGACCAAGGAAGCCTCTAATGCCCTTTACATTAATAGGAGGAGGGAGTTTTTCGATTACCTCAACCTTCGCCTTATCAACCTCAATCCCTCTAGAGGACACAAGATGCCCAAGCACTATCTCCTCGGTGACCATAAAATGACATTTTTCCCAATTAAGGGTGAGATTGTTTTGTTGGCATCGTTTGAGAACTTTGGTAAGATTAGCCAAACAAGAATCAAACTCACTTCCATACACAGAGAAATCATCCATGAAGACTTCCATAATATTTTCAATGTAATCAGAAAAGATTGATGTCATGCACCTTTGGAAAGTGGCGGTAGCATTACAAAGCCCAAAGGGCATTCTACGATAGGCATATGTGCCATAGGGACAAGTAACAGTAGTCTTTTCTTGGTCATCTTCATGCAAAGGGATTTGAAAGAATCCTGAATACCCATCCAAATAACAAAAGTATTTATGTTTAGCAAGGCGTTCAAGCATTTGATCAATGAAGGGTAATGGGTAATGGTCTTTTTGGGTGGCCTTATTCAGTTTCCTATAATCAATACACATCCGCCATCCCGTGACAGTGCGTGTAGAGATGGGCTCTCCTTTTTCGTTTTTATAACGGTCATCCCCCCTTTTTTGGGGACAACGTGAACGGGGCTAACCCACAGGCTGTCAGAGATGGGATAGATGATACCGGCTTCAAGTAATTTAAGAATCTCTTTCTTAACCACCTCCTTCATGTTAGGGTTCAACCGCCTTTGAGGCTCTATGGAGGTCGCGTCAGTGTTTTCCAAATGGATTCTATGCGTGCAAAGCCTAGGGCTTATTCCCTTAAGATCAGAGATAGTGTAGCCGAGGACATCCTTGTGACTCCTAAGGACGTCTAGGAGTCTTTCAAGTTGATCATGGATGAGGTGGGCATTAACAATCACCGGAAAGGTCAATTTACTACCCAAGAAAGCATACCTTAGATTCGGTGGTAATTGTTTTAGCTCTACCTCAGAAGGTGATGTACCCTCCACTTCCTCTGCTTGTGAGAGTTCGGCTTCTTCATCAATATCTGAGTCTAGTTCCTGCTCATGCGGTGCGCTCTCGTGTGGAGGCTCAGATTCACTTCTTGGTGAGGACAGTGGATCGGAATAGACGCTGCACCCCTCCGTGTGGGCATGGATGTGGTCACCATTGTGCTCCGGTCCAAGCCTGAGATTAAGAGATGCGTCAATGAGTTCACAAATATAGGAGTAAGGGTCGTAGAGTGTGCTTCCCTGAATCTCGGCTTGAGCAATGGATTTCTCGGAAGAGTAGTACTCTTCGATGCATGTTCCGCCATTTTCAAAACATAACTTGTCGTCCCTCACATCAACTCTGATGTTGCCCTCTATAGTACCTTCCGGGGAGATTTGATCCATCACAAGTATGGCAAATTGTTGCTCAATGGGGTCCTCGATATCAATGGCAAATTCCCCTGTGGCATGTACCTCATCAACAAGTTCTTTAAGAAGGCTCGCAAAGGAGTCATCATCTCCCTAGCTTGACTCAGTCATTAACATTGCCTCCCCCATGTTCCTGTTAAGATCTTATGGAGAAATCTGGGAAAGCAAGTAAATTGGGCAGCAAACAGAGTCAAAAAGGAAAAATAAAGAAAGAAAGATGGATAGATGGTGAGAGATAACCGGGTGATCAAAATCAAAAACCGTCAATAGCCCGTCCCCGGCAACGGCGCCAAAAACTTGATTGACGCCCCGGTAATGCACGCGCAACCGGGACAAGCGACTTGTAGTCTTACCGCAAGCGCATGGCGTAGTGGCGAGCGGGTATCGAACTCAGGGAGAAACAATGACGGTGTCTCGTTCTAATCACCTAGCTATCGAAATGGTTAAGAATAATTTGGGGTAAAATTGTCACAATCGTTCGTATATCTATAGAAATATCAATGGAATAAAGCACCTAGGGATAGGGAATCCCCGCTACGAACCGTATCTCATCGTTGTGATTCGTAGGTTACGTCATTGCTAGACTTGAATTTTAGGTGAACTAGTCGCAACTAAATGTAGAACCAAGCTCACGCTCTCGCGCTATTGCCGGTCTATATCAAACCTAGGTTTGGGCCCAATCTCTTGCAAACACTAACCTAAGCCGCTAGCGCGAAGAATGACATCATCGTTCAACCGTATCTCGATCCCACTCTCGTGCAAGCTCGAGCTACGACCTAGGTTGAGATAGTTCCTACCCGTCCAATCTCTTGCAAACGGGTATGGGTATAGAAGTATGATTGAAAACCCTAGCCTTGGTCCAATCTCTTGCAAACCAATTCTAGAAAAGTCCAATCGTAAATCTAAATCGAATTTCTAGGGCTTCCTATCGATTAGGACCCAATCTCTTGCAAATCCCAATCAATATGAATCCCTAGCTATCCGTAATTAATCAATCCCAACCTAACCCTAATCAATTCTAGCAAGGATTTCACCAACTCATCACAATTTAGAAATAGGGTTCATAAGGTTCATCCACATGCCCTAAGACGATAAAACTACTCACTAATTGTTACGCCTATTTGACTGAGGCCCGAAAGACCCAAGCCCAGAGACCCAACCGCCGATCAAGAGCCCATCTGCGCACTCAGGCCCACTCGATGAGGCCCTATGGGGGACCCCCCCACATGTCGATCCGACCCGGCCCCGATAACACGCCGGTCGCTCGCCCACTCCTGCAATAACCGCCCCCCTATCCCGCTACCACTTAATGGCAGTTATAGGGAGGTGCTGGCATGGCGCAGGGAGCGGCGACGGGGGGGCGGATTGAGGGGGCACGATTGAGGGCGGACGAGCGACGTGGGTCGGGGACAATCACGGCGGAGGTCTATAAAGGGGCTAGGAGGACGACAGGGAAAAGGAACCGCTTCTCAGGTATCTAGAACCTAAGGTACTCCATCAACGACCTAGTTCCCCCATTTCATTTCCTTCCTCCCCCGCTCGCGCCGTGAGACGCCGTTCCAATCTCCTCACGAGTCGAACCGTCTCCGCCGGGCCTCCTCTTTCAGATCTCTGTCTGACTTAGGCATCGGAGGGGATTTGGCCGGAACCAAGGTCCGGCCCCCTGACGAGCGTTCTCGTCTATGCAGGAGGGCATTAGATCCACGGGCCGAGGCTTCCCCTCCGCCCCTCGCCGACCACGCAACCAACTGGACGATTGAGGCTTCCCCTCGTCATCCGACCGCCGAGGCCGAGCGCAACCGACCGAGGCCGAGCGTCTCGACCCGGGCCGAGGCTACCCCTCGCCCTACCAACGGTCGAGGACCCCGATTCAATCCAGTCGACGCGCTCTACGTCGCCTGCTGGTCCGACTCGAGCCTCAACTGCACCAACTCGACTCGCCCGAGGGACCCAAGCGGGCCCCTTGACCGTTTTGACCGGGTTATCCACGGTCAACGCTTTGTAGTGAGAAAACACTCTGAAACATCTGGCGCCGTCTGTGGGAACCGAACTGTCCCACGAAGAAACAAACCACATCTGCGATGACGCGATCTCCCCCATCTCGGCGAAAGGGGAGCAAGGCCCTGACGCGAGGCGACAGGGCCCGCCATCGTTGGCAAGAATGGGCGTGGGCTCGACGCGAGGAGGATCGTGAGGAAAGGGCCGGGAGGCCCTCCCCGTCCCCACCGGTCGGGAGACTGAGTGCATCCGTAACGGCGCGCAGCTCAGACGTGGCTTTGGTGGTGTCAGTGGTCATAGACACTACCATGGTACGGCGGCTGCTTGTCGACACCGGCAGCTCCTGTGACGTCCTCTTCCTGTCAAACCTGGAAAAAATGGGGCGGCGGAAAGAAGACTTACGACCTCGCTCTGGACCCGTGGTAGGATTCACGGGTCACTCCACCCCCATCATCGGCACGATCCATCTCTCGGTAACGCTCGGAGACGCGCCGGACTCGGTGACCCTGGCGGTGGAATTCATCGTATTGGGGATAGGGTCGGAATACAATGGGATCATCGGCCGACCCCTACTCAACACCGTCGGCGCGATAGTCTCAACCCTCCATCAGACTATCAAGTTCCGAACGCCGGGAGGGATGGGGCAAGTCGAAGGCGACGCGGGGAGACCGAGTATCTGCTATCAACTGGCGGAGGAAGCTCCCGAGGATCGTCTGGCCGACCGGATGGCCGCGCTCGACTTGAGGAGTGGGCCTAGGCCCGCCCCTGCGGAGGAGCAAGAGCAGATCCCGGTCACGGACGTTGAGGGCCGGTTCGTCTCGATCGGGAGAGGGCTGGGCCAGGACCTGAGGGATCAGCTGATCGAATGCCTGGAGGCGAACCTGGATATCTTTGCTTGGTCACCGGAGGACATGCCCGGCGTAGACCCCCAGGTGATCGTCCACCAGATCAACGCCGACCCCAACTTCAAGCCGGTCAGGCAGAAGAAGCGTAACCTGGGCGGCGAGAAGATGAAGGCAGCCTCCGAGGAAGTGGAGCGTCTCCTTGATGCCGGCTTCATACGAGAGGTCTGGTACCCGGAGTGGCTGTCGAACGTAGTGATGGTCAAGAAGCCCAACGGAAAGTGGCGAATGTGCGTGGACTTCAGTGACCTCAATAAGGCCTGTCCCAAGGACAGCTACCCCCTGCCGCGCATCGACCACCTGGTGGACAACGCCTCGGGGTACGAGATGCTTAGCTTCATGGACGCTTACTCGGGGTACAATCAAGTCCAGATGGACCCCCGGGACGAAGAAATGACAGCCTTCACGACGGACCGGGGGACTTACTGCTACAAGAAGATGCCCTTCGGCTTGAAGAACGCAGGGGCCACCTACTAGAGAATGGTCAACAAGGTTTTTAGCTCCCAGATCGGGAGGAACCTGGAAGTCTACGTCGACGACATGCTAGTCAAGTCAAGGTGACCAGAAGACCACATCGCTGACCTGCGGGAGACCTTCGAACGGTTGCGGCGACACCACATTCGACTCAACCCCGCGAAGTGCACGTTCGGGGTAAGATCTGGCAAGTTCTTGGGATTTATGATAACTAACCGTGGCATTGAGGCTAATCCTGACAAGATCGAGGCGTTGATCAACATGCGTGAGTCGACGACGATCAAAGAGCTGCAGAGGCTGAACGGGCGCATCGCAGCCTTGGGGCGATTCCTTTCCAAATCGTCGGAGAGATCGCTCCCCTTCTTCAAGGTCCTGAGGAAAGCGATCGCGGAACCTTCAGACAATAGGAAGACAATACTATGGGACGAAGACTGCTCCAGGGCGTTCGAAGACCTCAAAGAGTATCTCCGCAGCCCGCCTCTCCTGTCCAAGCCACGGGAAGGGGAGTCGCTGAGCCTTTACCTGGCGTGCGCGGAGGAAGCTGTGAGTTCGGTGCTGATCCGGGAAGACGGTGGGGTGCAGTGGCCGGTATATTACATGAGCCAGATCTTGAAGGGGGCGGAGGTGCGATACTCGCCCATGGAGAAACTGGCGTACGCCCTCGTCCTCTCGGCACGAAGGCTCCGACCCTATTTCCAGGCCCACACCATACTGATCCTGACCGACTCACAACTGGAGCAGAACCTCAAGAGATTCGATCGGATGGGAAGGATGCTAAACTGGGGAGTGGAACTGAGCGAGTTCGACCTCCGATTCAAACCGCGCACGGCCATCAAAGGGCAGGCTCTGGCCGACTTCATCGCCGAATGCACAACGGAAGGAAATGGCCCCCCGGAGGAAGAAGACCCAGCGACGGTAATTGCTCAACCCTTGTCCATTCTTTCGGCTGACCACTTCTAGCCAGGAGATCCAGGAGCGTGGATAGTCCATGTGGATGGGTCAGCCACACGGTCAGGAGGCGGGGCTGGGATTGCAATCCGATCTCCGGAAGGGAACATTGTGGAATACGCGTTGCGGTTCGAGTTCCCAGCCACGAACAACGTGGCGGAATACGAAGCGGTGATCAACAGCCTGAGGCTGGCCCTGGAGCTCGGGGCTGAGTCCGTCCGCCTCCTCAGCGACTCGAAGCTCATTGTCAACCAACTCTTGGGGAGTTACAAGGCACGGGAGGAGGCGATGCAGAGATATCTCCCTGTCGCCAGAGCGGCGATGTCCAAGTTCAAGAATGTGGAAGTCTTGCACCTCCCGCGATCAGAGAATGCGCAGGCAGATGCGTTGTCGAAGCTGGCCTCGTCCTCGCCAAAGGAGCTGGGCCACACCATCTACGTGGAGAACCTACAGTCCCCCAGCACGGAGGAGCACGAGGTGATGGCAATCGACCAAGAGCCCACCTGGATGGACCCGATCATCCGGTACCTCACTCATGGGGAGGTGCCGACCGATGGGGACGAACGCCGAAACCTGGAGAGAAAGGCGCTCCGATACGTGATCCATGAAGGGACGCTCTACCGGAGACGCTGGACCAAGACGGATGTCCTCCCATACTTGAAGTGCATCGGACCGCAGGAAGCTGACTACGTCCTACGGGAGGTTCACGAAGGGATCTGCGGGAATCACCATGGGGGCAAGATGGTCGCACAGAAGATCTTGAGGCAGGGGTACTACTGGCCGACCCTGGCCCAAGATGCAACAAGCTACGTCCAAAAATGCCAAGAATGCCAGAGGTATGCCCACCACATCTCGACTCCCCCGTCAGAGCTCATCCCTATCGTGAGCCCCATCCCCTTTGCGAAATGGGGGCTCGACATCCTCGGACCGTTTAAACCGGGACGAGGGCAGAGGAAGCATCTGATTGTGGCGGTAGACTACTTCACCAAGTGGATCGGGGCCGAACCGCTGGCCACCATCACGTGGAAGAAAGCAAAAAGCTTCGTATGGAATTCCATCATCTCCAGATTCGGAGTGCCACGGGCCATCGTCACAGACAACGGGAAGCAGTTCGACTCCGCAGGGTTTAAAGATTTTTGCGAGGAATGGGGAATCAAGCTACTCTTCGCCTCTGTAGCGCACCCCCAGACCAACGGAATGGCGGAAGCGGCCAACAAGTGCATCATAGAGCCCCTCCGGAAGAAAGTGAAAGACGCCGAAGGGAACTGGCCAGAAGAGCTCCCCGGGATACTCTAGTCATACCGAACGACCCACAAGGAGGCCACTGGCGAGACCCCGTTCATGCTCACCTACGGGGCCGAGGCGGTGGTGCCGATCGAATTGGGCGAAGAATCTCTCCGCCTCAAATACTTTGACGAAGACCGGAACTCGCAGGGTCTGGGGCTCGGTTTGGAGCTCCTCGGCGAGCGACAGGAGCAGGCACTGGCCACCATCATTCGCCAGAAGCAGAAGGTGGCCCGATACTACAACGCTCGGGTGCGGGGAAGAAGCTTCCACCTTGGGGACCTGGTCCTCCGGAAAGCGGGCTTCAACACTGATACCGCTCACAAAGGGAAGCTCGCGGCTAGATGGGAGGGACCCTACAAAGTCGTCGAGGTCCTCGGACCCGCAGCCTACCGACTAGCCGACATGGAGGGGAGGATTCTCACTCACACTTGGAATGCGGAACATTTACGCAAGTACTTTCAATAGATGTATCGTTTCCTATGAAATAAATTTATTTTGAATTCATTCCTTTCCAGATAAAGCAAAAAGATATACAGAGAGGTGCACGAAGAGGCCGAGGGGCATTCCCCTCCCTCATTTTTCTCCGAGGGCACCGGTGGAGCCACAGGCTGGCAGCCCACTAGGGTCTCCCCCCTTACTCCGTTCGACGTCAGGGTACATCCGAAGATCCTCGAAGTTGACCCCCGAGAGTGGGAACTTCTTCTGGATCTCAGACTGACACCGGGCGAAGCCCTTCTCGAACGCCTCCGATAAGGCGGTCTCAACAAAGGAGGTGGCATACTCCGCCACAGCATCATGAGCGATCCTGGCTGGATCCACCTCCTCCAGCCCATGCATCCGGGCCTCTAAGGTCTCGATCTGGCGTTGGTGCTCCGCCCTCTCCTTCTCGAGCTCCCGGGATTTCTCGCCAAGTTGGGCAAGAAGGGCCCTCGCCTGCTCCTCCGCCGCTTCCAGACGATCGGAGAGCTCCAAGGTCTCGGAGGCAGCAGCAGGGTTAGGGATCTGCTCAGCTCCTCCAGACATGTCGGTGCCTCTCAAAAGCTCGACGAGACGCGCCTCGGCATCCGACTTTGCAGCCAGAGCCAAGGCTCTCTCTCGGTCCGCCTCCTCCAGGGCAGAGGACAACTCAGTTACGCGGGAATCCAAGGACTGGACCCGCGCTTCCTCTAACTGACCTGCCTCCCCCTTCTCGCCGGGGGCCTCAGGGCCTCGCCCGGCATCGGATTTGGCTTTGGGAAGAGCCGCGAATTGGCGCCTCATGGAGAGGCCCACCGAGGACAACTGCGCCAAAGCAACGAAGGTAAGACAGCAAAAGCAGCTGGAGAAAGGGGGGACAAGCAGAGACACACTACCTGTTGACCAGCCTGGATCACGAAGGTGGCCAAACAGTCACCTCTGACTCCGTCCAACACCACCTGATCGAGAGGGAGACAACAGTTCTCGGCCACTCGAGCGGCGGCTCCGCGGCTCGAAAACACCGACTCCTTCTCCCCCACTGGGAAGCGTGGACGAAGAAGACCCTCCCCTGACGAGGGGAACTCGCCAGGTGCGGAGCGGAACGCGCCAAGATACCGACTGTAGGCATCAGGGAGAGAGTCGTCCGGGAGAGGTGAAGGGCCGACCCACAGCCAGGCAACCTCAACGGGGGCGGGTTGAGGTCGATCAGCAGTCGACAGGACATCAACCCCCTCGACCCCCTCACGGACCCTCTTGGAAGACCCCAGCAGGGGAAGAGAGGGAGATGACACCTTCTTCCTTTTTGAGCCTCCGGTCGCGGACCCGACCCGCTGCTTCTTCCGGACCTCCAACACATGATCCCTTCTGCGCGGATCCGGATTTGGGACCTGCACGAGAGCGCTGGCGGGAGAGGGACCAAGAGGGAATCCACTTGCACTCAAAGAAGAAATGAGAGACAGAGCAGAACCCGGACGACCTCGAAGGGCGAACGCTCAAGGAAGCTTACCTAGGGGCCATACCGTCTTACGCAAGTTGTGGTCACTAAAAAGGACGTCGATCGAGCGCTCCCTTGCAGGAATCGCCAGCATGTCCTTCGCCGTTTGCTGCTCAGCGACCGTCAGCTCACCCAGATCGAGGATGACGGCACCGGCCGCCTCCCACCGAACCGGGAAGGGTACACTCGACGGGAACGTGACAAACACGTATTCCCCCTTCCAGCGTTTCAGGGAGCTCGGCAACTCCAGCACCAAGGTCATCTTCGGGCGGGCACTGATGTAAATCCACGCCCCCGACTGGTGGTGGCTCAGGCGGTAGAACTGGGCGAAGAGGCGAAGAGAGGGCGCCACTCCCTTCAGCATGCAGACAACGATGAACCCGACGAGGAGCCCGACGGCGTTGGGACAGAATTGACACAGGCACACGTTGTGGGCCTGAAGGAACTCAACGATGAAAGGATGGAGCGGGAAACGAAGCCTGAAGCGGAAGCACTTCTCATATATCCCAACCTCGTTGGGGCCAGGAAAGCAGATCCGCTCGTCAGCCCCAGGGGCACGAGCCGAGTAAGGCGGAAGCAGGTAGGCGGAGCGCATGCTCCCGATGGCGGTGGCACAGATCGACGAAGGCCACGACAAGACCTCTGGGGGCACCCCTGAAAGATCATCCCCGTGCTGACGAATCGCCGAAGGAGGGCCACCCGCCAGACCTGGAGCAGCGTCGCGCTACGACCGAACCGAACCCGTGGCAGAGGAAGACGACATGAGGCAGAACTCGGGCAGAATGGGGATCAGCACAAAGGAGAAAACGACAGGATGGCGGCTCACGAACCCCTCGGATTCTCAACTTAAGACGGCCCTGCGAGCGGTGGGGATAAGCTTGCAGCCACAACGTGGCAACATCAGAGGACCGAAGACGCTTCGGAGCCCGCGCCTTAAAAGTATCGAATGGGCCAACTCATGATGACGACTAATAAATGAGTCGGCATCGACTGGCGAGCCTGTCAAGGTCGGCGGAAGTCACATCGGCCGAGCCGAACCGGCCAAGGCCGATCGACCCGACCGATGGGGGCAATTGTTACGCCTATTTGACTGAGGCCCGAAAGACCCAAGCCCAGAGACCCAACCGCCGATCAAGAGCCCATCTGCGCACTCAGGCCCACTCGATGAGGCCCTATGGGGGACCCCCCCACATGTCGATCCGACCCGGCCCCGATAGCACGCCGGTCGCTTGCCCACTCCTGCAATAACCGCCCCCCTATCCCGCTACCACTTAATGGCAGTTATAGGGAGGTGCTGGCATGGCGCAGGGAGCGGCGACGGGGGGGCGGATTGAGGGGGCACGATTGAGGGCGGACGAGCGACGTGGGTCGGGGACAATCACGGCGGAGGTCTATAAAGGGGCTAGGAGGACGACAGGGAAAAGGAACCGCTTCTCAGGTATCTAGAACCTAAGGTACTCCATCAACGACCTAGTTCCCCCATTTCATTTCCTTCCTCCCTCGCTCGCGCCGTGAGACGCCGTTCCGATCTCCTCACGAGTCGAACCGTCTCCGCCGGGCCTCCTCTTTCAGATCTCTGTCTGACTTAGGCATCGGAGGGGATTTGGCCAGAACCAAGGTCCGGCCCCCTGACGAGCGTTCTCGTCTACGCAGGAGGGCATTAGATCCACGGGCCGAGGCTTCCCCTCCGCCCCTCGCCGACCACGCAACCAGCTGGACGATTGAGGCTTCCCCTCGTCGTCCGACCACCGAGGCCGAGCGCAACCGACCGAGGCCGAGCGTCTCGACCCGGGCCGAGGCTACCCCTCGTCCTACCAACGGCCGAGGACCCCGATTCAATCCAGTCGACGCGCTCTACGTCGCCTGCTGGTCCGACTCGAGCCTCAACTGCACCAACTCGACTCGCCCGAGGGACCCAAGCGGGCCCCTTGACCGCGTTGACCGGGTTATCCACGGTCAACGCTTTGTAGTGAGAAAACACTCTGAAACACTAATCATCATGCAATTCATAAGAAATTCAATAGAAAATTCAGCACAATTCATTACAATAGAGAAATTATCAATAAAAATGGTGTTTTTGACAAGAAGAGAGACAAACCAATGAGAACCCAATAGCATCTAACAAAAATAACCTTTTAATCTCCAAGAGAAAAGCTAAATCTATTGATCTAAAAAGCTCTCTAAAAAAGGCTGCCAAAGTATCAAAAAGTTCTTCTAAACTAGGGCAAAAACTAGGTTTAAATACCCCTCAAAATCGCCCAAAAAATCGTGACAGAAATGCCCCTGCGCAGCTCAAAAATCGCAGTTTGCACAGTAGGCGGGGCGGCTCACTCGGCCGAGTGACAAATGTCACTCGGCCGAGTGACAAACCCCGTACAATTACAGTAAGTTCGGGATTTTGGGGGTCTGTCTTCGGAAGGTGACTCGGTCGAGTGGCTTTACTCACTCGGCCGAGGGGCTTTTCTCGCTCGGCCGAGTCGGAGCTCTGAATCGCCTGTACATTTCCAGTAAGTCGGCCTTTTCGATGTGGATTTTCCCATGCCACTCGGGCGAGGGGGCTTCCATGCTCGGCCGAGTGGACTATCGTCACTCGACCGAGTGCACGCCGTTTTCCTTCTGTCGATGCGTGTCCGTTTTGGTCGGCCGAGTGGTCTTCTGGCTCGGCCGAGTGAGTACTTCACTCGGCCGAGTGAGATGCTGCAAATGCCCAATCTTCATCTTTTCGCCTCCTCGTCACTCCTACGACGTTCCTTCTTCCTCCACTTGTCTTCCATCGCCGAATAGCCCTCAAAAGAGCCTCGGGTGACACTCCGGAGTGGGTGCAAATCCTCTTGATCTCAAAATCACTCCGAATCGCTCCATATCTCCTGAAATACGACAAAAACAAGAAATCGTGAAAAGCATCGCAATATTGTCGAATAATAGTGAAAAACACGATATGAGCGATCAAAGTGGCATGCAAACATGCATAAAAAGAATGTAAAATACGGAGTGATCAACCATCTACGTGGAAAATCTCTGATTCCCCAGCACAGAGGAGAAGGAGGTGATGGCGATCGACGGGGACCCCACATGGATGGACCCGTTCGTTCGATACCTCTCTCATGGTGAAGTGCCGACGGACTATGACGAACGTCGAACCTTGGAGAGGAAGGCACTCCGATACGTGATCCACGAAGGAGTACTTTACAAAAGACGATGGACAAAGACGGATATCCTCCCCTACCTCAAATGCCTCGGTCCTCAAGAGGCTGACTACGTCCTCCGGGAGGTGTACGAGGGGATCTGCGGAAATCACCACGGAGGCAAGACGATCGCCCAGAAAATCTTAAGACAAGGATATTACTGGCCAACGATGGTCCACGATGCAACGGAGTACGTCTAAAGGTATCAGGAATGCCAGAGATTTGCCAAACTTGGCTCATCCCCCCAGTCGGAACTCGTTCCAATTGTCAGTCCCATACCTTTCGCGAAATGGGGGCTCGACATCCTCGGACCGTTCATTTTGGGACGAGGACAGCGGAAATATCTAATTGTGGCGGTGGACTACTTCACCAAGTAGATCGAGGCCGAACCCCTTGCTTCCATCACGTGAAAGAAGGCGGAGAGTTTTGTATGAACTCCATCATCTCCAGGTTCGGAATTCCCCGAGCCATCGTCACGGACAACGGGAAACAGTTCGACTCCACTGGGTTCAAAGACTTCTGCACTGAATGGAAGATCAGGATCCTCTTCGCTTTGGTGGCTCACCCCCAGACCAACGGGATGGCAGAAGCCGTCAACAACTGCATCATAGAACCCCTCCGCAAGAAAGTGGAGGACGCCGGGGGGAGTTGGCTGGAGGAGCTCCCAGGGATACTATGGTCATACAGAACGACCCACAAACAAGCCACGGGAGAAACCCCGTTCATGCTCGTGTATGTCACAGAGGTAGTGGTGCCTGTTGAAGTAGGCGAGGAATCCCTTCGCATAAAGCACTTCGACGAGGAAAGGAACTCGGAAGGCTTGGAGCTCGGCCTGGAGCTCCTAGGCGAGCGACGGGAACATGCATTGGCCACCATCATCCGCCAGAAGCAGAAGGTGGCTCGCTATTACAATTCCCGAGTTAGGGGAAGGAGCTTCCACCAAGGGGACCTAGTCCTCAGAAAAGCCGCCTTCAGCCCGGAGATCGCCCGTAAAGGAAAGCTGGCGGCTAAGTGGGAAGGACCCTACAAAGTCATCGAGGTCCTCGGACCCGCGACTTATCGACTGGCCAATTCGGAGGGAAAGATCCTCACCCATACCTGGAATGCCAAGCACCTGCACAAATATTATCAATGAGATCATCCGCAAATGTATCTCTCTTCCTCCATCTACCCGAATAAAACTGTTGGAGCCTATTTCACCTTCATATTTTGCGACCTGGGGAAACTTACTCGGGACGAGAGAGACCTCACGGGGTGAACACCCGAGTAGAGGATTATAAGGCCAGGGGATAGACCCTCAGTGGGTTGACTCCCCCAACCGGCCGACAGGCCGAGGGCCATTCCCCCCCCCCCCGGTCGGCCAGGGGGGTGGATCGATCATAAGGCTGGGGGCAACTCCTCCAGCAGGTCGATCCGTCGATCCGTCATCAGACTGGGAGTTGCCCTCCCAGCAGGCTGAACGACACCAACCGGATGTAAGGCTGGGGCAACTCCCCCAGCGGGTCGTTTAACCTACCGACCGTAAGGCTATGGGCAACTCCCCTAGCAGGTCAGACCAGAGGTCAACTTCAACGGTTGGCCTCATCGGTCAGTCACAAGATGCGGGGTCGCACCCCTAGCAGACTGCCCAACCAAACCAACTGTAAGGCCGGGGGCAACTCCCCCGGCATGTTGGCGAGCCGACTGGACTGTGAGCCTGAGGGATAGCACCCCCAGCCAGCCGGTCAGCCAAACATGCTGCAAGGATGAGGGGCAACGTCCCCGGTAGGACAACCACCTCATTGTCAGCAAGTCCCAAACGTGGACACATACCAAGGGGGAAGACAAGCGGTCCTAAACAGAAAAAGGAGACTTCATTTCTAAAAAGAAAGGAGAGGGAAGTGTTGCATAACGGCACAATAACCGAACACACAACCCTCTCTCACTCATCCTACTGTCGGCCCTGAGGGGGCTCCCGGCGGAGACGAGGGTCTGATCCGTGTCTCACCCTCGCTGTCGGAGTGCACCCGGAGCTCCTCAAAATCGATCCCCGAGAGTGGAAACCTCTTCTGGATCTCTGATTTGCAGCGGGCAAACCCCTCCTCGAACGCTTCAGACATAACCTGGGCCGCAAAAGAGAGAGCGTATTCATCCACGGCGTCCTGAGCAATCTGAGCGGGGTTCACTGCCTCCAGCTCTCGGATCCAATCTTCGAGGATGGTAACCCGGCGCTGATGCGCCGCCCGCTCCACCTCGACCTCTCTGGATCTCGCGTCAAGCTGGACTAGGAGAGCTTTCTCTCTCTCTTTCGCCTCTTCCAGAAGGCTGGAGAGCTCCACGGAGTCGGCTGCAACAACGGGGGCAGGGCCCTCGCTAGCTTCGGTGCGCGCCTCGACGGCCTCCACGAGCTCGGCAATCCGGGCCTCGGCCTTGGACTTCCCAACCCAAGCCAAGGCCCTCTCCCGATCTGACTCCTCTAAGGCAGAGGAGAGCTTAGTTATCTGTGTCTCTAGGGACTTGATGTGTGCCTCAGCCGGCAGATTAGCATCGCCCTCGACCCCCTCGGCCTTGTCGGACCGCACTACGTCAGCCTCGGCCTGATAAAGAGCCTCGAATTGGCGCCTTATGGAAAGCCCCACCGAGGACAACTGCACCAAAAGACGGGATGAAATATGAGTATCAGAAACGAGATATGCGAGGACGCCTCACCTGTTGACCGGCCTGTACCACGAAGGCGGATAGGCGGTCACCCTTGACCCCATCCAATGTAGCCTGGTCCAGAGGAAGGCAGCAGTTCTTGGCCAGCCGTGCCGCCGCTCCACAATCAGCGAATACCGACTCCCCCGGCCCCACTGGGAAGCGAGGTCGGAGAAAGCCCTCGCCCGACTGAGGTAAATCGACGGGAACCGAGTGGAACACTCCCAGGTATCGCTCATAAACCTCAGGGAGGGGGTTATGTGACGGCGATGACGGCTCGGTCCACGGCCAGAAGACCTTAGCTGAGGAGGGCGGAGCCCGACCCTTGAACGGTAGGACCCCAACCTTCTTGACTTGGAGGCGAACCTTCTTCGAGACGCCCAGCAAGGGAGAGGACGGGGCTTGCCCCCTCGCTCTTTTGGAACCCACGATAGAAGGCGGGTGCTTCTTTCGGACCTCTAACACATGATCCCTCTTACGCGGAGCGGGCTCGGGGACCATGACCGGGGGAGGGGTCGGAGAGGAATCGGGGCCAAATCCACCTGTAAAAAGCACATAGGAAAAGGTCAGAACTGGCCGAGATAGCCCTAGGCGTCAGCTCTTCCAAGCGGCGGACGTCAGCAGGACTCACCAATGGCCCAAGTGGTCTTCCGCAAGTTAAGATCATCAAAGAGAACGTCGATTCTCCGGTCCTTCGCGGGAATCGCCAGCAGGGTCTTCACCATCTCGAGCTCGGCATCGGTAGGGTCGCCCATCTCGAGAGCCAGCGTGCTAGCGCTGCTCCATTGGGACGGGAAGTCCACGTCCGACGGGAAGACGACGAAGACGTACTCACCCTTTCAGAGCTTCAAGGAACTCGGCAGCCCCAGTACCAGGCTCTTATTTGGTCGGGCACTGATATAAATCCAGGCCCCTGATTGATGATGGCTCAAACGGTAGAATTGGGTGAAGAGTCGGAGGGAGGGTGCCACCCCCTTCAATACGCAAAGAACGACAAACCCGACGATGAGTCCAATGGCATTGGGGCAAAATTGGCATAGGGCCACCCTATGGGCTCGCAGAAACTCAGGAATAAAGGGGTGGAGAGGAAACCAAAGCCCGAACCGAAAACACTTTTCGTATACCCCGACCTCCCGAGGCCGGGGAAAGCAGATTCGCTGATCGGATTCAAGGGCCCGGGCTGAGTATGGGGGAGAAGGTAGCTGGTGCGTATATTCCTGATGGAGGTGGCACAGATGGATGAAGGACACCCAAGAACCTTGGGAGGCATCCCTGAAAGCACGCCCCGGTGACGGCAAGCCACCGAGACGGACCCGTCGGCTGGGTCGGGGTCAGCAACGTTCTCCGGGCAACCCAAAACAGCAACAGAGGAGGCCAACATGAGATAGAGCTCGAACAGGATTCAGCCTGACGAAAAGGGAGGAGAACGGAGGGAAGACGATTGAAAAGGACAGACCCTCGCCCGAAGGGTGGCGGATCTCCTTTCTATACACATCTTTCCCAAGACGACCCCTCATGCGGCAAAGATGAATGCACGAGGGCACGTGGCAGCATCCGCAAGCCGACGACGCTTCGAGACCTGCACCAGAGGGATTTGAACGGGCCGCTTAATGATGGTCTCCATTTAATGAACCAGCCTCGACTGGCGCGCCTGTCAAAATCAGCAGAAGTCACATCGGCCGAACCGAGCCAACTAGATGGGATCGACACGACCGATGGGGGCAATTGATACAGCTATTACGGTTGAAGCCCCAAAGGCTAGAAGCCCAAAGTCAAGCTACGGACGAGAAGCCTGCCAGCAAGGTTGGGCCCTGCCAGATGAGGCCCACGAAGAAAACACGACCCGATCGATGAGGCCCCCGAGAAATCTCAAACCGCCCACGGTTCGACGCGCTCATAACCGGCCCACGATCCCCTAGAGAAACCACTCCCGAGGAGTACAAGGCTTTAACGTCAATCAAGAGGCCCAAGAGAGGGGCACCCCCATGACGCTGGCAGGCGCCATCATGGGGACGGATCTCGAGGGGGGCAAGTGGGGGCGGACGGCGTGACAGCGTGACTCGGGACAAACTGCTCCCCCATGACGCTGGCAGGCGCCATCGTGGGGAACGGCGTGGCGACGTGGACGAGGGGCAATCGCGGCAGATCCACCTATAAAAGGACCAGAGGGGCAACAGAGCAAAAAAGGACCCCAGGTATTCTAACCTAAGGTATACCATCAACGACCTTGGTCTTCCGCCATTCCTTTTCCCTCCCCCTGCTCGTGCAGTGGGTCAGCGCATCGATCTCTCCTTGAGTCGTGCCTACCCTGCCGAGTACCCTTCATGTTGGATCTGGATCCTAGCCTAGAGGGGGGATGAATAGGCTAATAAAAAATTCTCACGCAACCCACGATAAATCACACGTAGTAATGAGCACAACCAGAGTAAATCAGAGGCAATCACAGAGTACGCACAGATATACCCTGGTTCGATCGTCCCAACGACCTACTCCAGCCCCAAAAGCAGAACTAGTATTGAATAGCGCAATAGGTACAAAACCACAAGTTAGAGCACGCTCAGAGCACCCTCTACGTCTCTACAATCGTCAGGCTCTCAATACCCCCACACACAGTGTTTCCTCTCACTATCAATCCTAGTAAAGCTTTCTACCAGCTAGTCCCAAACTAGCTGGGTCCCACTTGTCTAGCCCCAACCAGACAAGTCTCAAAATAATCACAAAAGATAGGTAAAGTTTCTCTTACAGAGAACGTTACACTAAGACACGAATAAAAGAGTTTAAGGGTTTAGAAATGCTCAGTTCGTGTCCGTGTAGGCGTCTCTGTCAGTCAGCACGTCGTCAGCTCCAATCTGACGCAAACGGTGTCTCAATCCGACTCCTGGATGTCAAGTTATGCGCTGTTCTGTGCGTAAAGCAATTGCAGTTCAATCCTTAATTATTAACGGTCGGTGCGCTCAGCAATTCACTTAAATCTCAAAGCCACGTCAGCCATCAATATGTTTCGCTTTCGTTCGACATAGTTCACATGTGATTGTCCACGTCAGCTCCGAATATTCTTTGTTTGGAGCCTAGGGCATGCAGGCGAAATCTTTACGACGACGGCGGCGATCTTCAGCAGCGAACTCGACGGTAAGCTTGAGACGACGGCGGGCGACGGCTTCGTTAGGCGATGATGAACGGCAGCGAGCTTTCGATGGTGACGGCGGTGGCGAACTCTGCAGCAGCTCCGTTGGCGATGTTTCGTGCAGCAGCGGCGAGAACTTCAAGCAACGGCGAGTTTCCAGGATGATGACCTTCGAGAGAAAACTGATGGCGGCGACTCTCCTTTGTAACGGCGGTGTCAGTGCCTTCTTCACACGACAGCAGCGACGATGCTTTTGAACGGCAGCAACGGAGATCTCCCTTCGAACGGCGACGATCCTTTGACAGCGACGAAGAGTTCTATGGCGATACGAAGACGGCAGCTTCTCCTCGACAACGGCTTCTTCGCGGCGTCGTGCAGCAAGGCTTGTAGGCTTCGGCGTGGATCACTTGGTAGCAGCAACTCGACGGAGACGGCAACAGGTCACGACAGCGAGGGTTTTGGCCTTCTCCGACGAGCTGGCGACATCGTGAGCTCTTCGACTAGTAGCGATCTTCGTCTTCGGCAGCAAGCACTTCGACGACAGAGAGCTCTTCGAACTTCGACTCCTCCAGCAGCTTCTTCCCCGTATGGCGACGGCTGCGGGCTTTGACGTCTCTGACTTCGTACAGACTCCGGTAGTGATGAGCGGTGAGGAAACTTCGACGACGACAAGAACGTTGACGGCTTGGAATTGTTGCCCTCGATGCGGAGATGGACTCGGTGAAAGCAAGATGATCAACTAGCAAGCAATGCCGTAAGTTCTTGGTGCTAGGTTATTTTTGGCCGAGTGCTTGTAGTTGGATAAGGTCTATGATTTTGATGGACGCATGTTAGCTCCTTGCTTTGATGTATGCCGTAGCAAGGAAAATGATGGGAGATGTAAAATAACTTGCGGCAAGGGAAAAAAATGCACTATGGGGTTTCTATTTGGCCACCTTCAATTTTTTGTATCAGCCACACTATTATTAGGGTTGAGAGGAAGTTTATATAGGGCAAGGGTTTTTCCCAATATGAGATTTGCAATTCAATTCAGATTTGCAATTCGAATTTGGGATATTGAATTGATTTGCAGTTCAATTCAAATTGAATTGTAGCCAACCGCTTAGATTGCAATTCAAATTCAAATTAATCTCTAATTGATTTGACCAAATCCCAAATTGTTTCCATCTCCCTTCGTATTGACCAAGTCAAGAAATCATTTCCATCTCATCTCAAATTGGACTAAGTCCACTTTGCTTAAGCCAAAGCTCTCTCTCACACCCAAATGGCTATATGAATAGCAACTCCTCTAAATAGTGAAAGATATATCGTTTCGCCAATCCTGAAACACACTAAGCACACACGTCAGATACAATGACACGTTTGTCATCATCAAACCAAGGTCCTGGATCGTTGCTTCTAACAATCTCCCCCTTTTGGTGATGACAAACCCATAAAAGATTTGAGCAATAAGTATGGGTGTGTGAAGTGTGTTGAAGAGTGTAACACAATATGAATCATGAAATGAGATACTCAAGTATTACAACTTAGCATGCACAACATTATAACAAATATAAAAGCAAGCTCCCCCTTCTCTAAAGCTCCCCCTTCCACATATATTTAAGTATTTTTCATGCTCCCCCTTCAACAAATAATATCGAGACCGATACCGACATCAAATCTGTCAAATCATCAAATCTTTTCTTTCTCCCCCTTTGTAATCATCAAAAGTGGATTAACGAAGTCACACAAATATTCCATGCAAAAGTAAACCATTATTAAATGTAGCGTGTAATTTGCATGAGTTTTCCACAAAATAGACAATCCAAGCTCATAGGATTTCATAACAAGACTTCTCCACCTTAGTGTAAGTGTAGTGATATAGACAATAAAGTACAAGAGGAGATTCAATTTCAGAATATCAACCAAATCAATCCACATTTTCCAATTTTCATGAATATCACTAGAATTGATTTTTTCCACCTCATCAAAGATGAGTTCAAGTTACCAAACCCCAAAACATGGCCTAAAAGGACTTTTTAATGTGGGGTGGCATTGCTTGACGAGTAATATAGACCAACGCTAATGATTACCCATGTAGCATAAGTTGGATACTCGTGGGTTGTGTATTAGCCATGAAGTGTATCCATTTTTCATACGGAGCAATTTTCATATATATTTTTTCATTTGCAATTCTTTTGTGCTCAATTTTAATTTATGGCTAAACACTTCATATCCTTTAGAAAATTCAGAATTTAATCATTCCTACATTCACTTTCCATTATTCTTCAAAAGAGTCTCCAAAAGTACTATGAAGTCAAATATCGTGAAAGTGCAAATGTAGGTATAGAAGTCAAGTTTAAAACTTATGAGACATGTCATGGCTACTAAAAAGATAACAACATGTTCATGTAGCTACAACAATAATGAATTAACTTCTACAAGGGATAGATTTGAGCATTCATACAATACCACTTAAGATAAATCATAAAGGGTATTCTTTTAAGCTCAATATTTTTTTTAAATTTTTTTCAGAAATAAACACATTAAAAAATCATGCAAACAAGCACACAAGGGAAAAAAAATCAAGCACACACAAACACTATAAAGGTATGCAATGAAATGCAAAGAGGGGAGAGAAATATACCTTCGCGTCGCTATTTGGCTAAGGAGCTAGAAATAGAATGAGACTTTAAAAATTTGCTCCTCGCCAAACCTCCACCTTACCTACATGAAAGGTGTTAAGTGTGACCTTGGAATCCAACAAGGTCCACTAGTGTTAGCCATTATTGTTTTAGGAACCCACACTTGTTTAAACTTGATATTTGTGTTCCTAAATTTACAATAATATGAAGTGTGGCCTACACTATCACAAGTAAAGCACTTTGCATATTTGTTCTTTGCAATAGAGGGTACATTGTGGAATTTCTTGAATTTTTGCTTTTCAACGTTTTTCAGACCAAAACCAAGTTCTCTTCTATTATTGCCATATAATTGATTCTCTAAAATATTGTCCAACGATTGTTTTCCCATAGAGAATTTCTTAATGGCCACTTCAAGATGAGAGACTTTGATTTTTAATTGTTTATTTTCTTCCACAAGCATCGTGCATTTACTAACGAAAGCCAACTTGTTTTCTTTTTCCTTCTTTTCATATTCAATTGTTTTCTATTTAAGATCGTTATCTAGCATGCAAAATTTATCCTTAAGCTCTCTTATTTCATATTCTTTTTCAGCTTCGATCTTCATTAAATCTTGTTTAAGCATGCTATTTTGATTTAATAATGAGGAACAAGAAGTACAAGGGGCAATTTCATGAAAGCTAGCTTTTTCCTTCTTCATGATTTCAATAGTAGACTTACATGCATTAAGTTCAATTTTAAGCTTTTCATTCTCTTTAAACACCTTATCATCTCTAACTTGCATGTCATAGTTCTGATTTTGGAGACATTCAATAGTGAACTCATGATCTACTATTTGATTTTGCATTTCTTCATAAATTTTAAGAAGTTCAGCTTTGCTACCTGACGGTTTCTCATCTTGGATGCCCATCAAAGCCATGCAAGAATGGGCTTCATGTTCCTCCTCGCTTTCAGCTTCGCTATCCATATCCCATGTTAATACCTTTGCTTTTCCTTTTCCTTTAGCGAGCTGAGCAGTTTTATTTGGGCAATCCTTCATCAGATGTCCTCATCCCTTGCATTTAAAACATTGCATTCTATCAGTAGATTTCTGATCATTAAATTGCTTGGAAGAATTATTAAAGTTAGAACGATTAAACCTGGGTGCCATTTCGTTTCTCCCATGCTTGGTCTTGATGAACTTTCTGAAGTTTCTCACCATTAGTGCTATGTCGTCGTCATCATCCTCTTCTTCGCTAGCTTGCAAAGCAAGGGGCTTTATGGCTTTCTCTTTCTCCTCAGGTTTCTCTCTTGCTTCAACATTTTGCAGTTCCAACTCATGGGACATCAAATTACCAATAAGGTCCTCCACATTCAATTGTGACAATATCTTTGCTTCCTGGATGGCGGTGACATTTGGTCTGAAAGAGCTTGGCAATGCTCTTAGGATCTTCCTCACTTGATCGAGGCTATCATATGGCTTTCTAAGCGAGTTAGACTTGTAGACTATGTCGGTGAACCTCGCATACATCTCTGATATGCTCTCTGATGGTAGCATGTGAAATCCCTCGAACTCTGCACTCAAAACAGACAGTCTAGACTCCTTTACCTGTGACGTTCCCTCGTACGTCACCTCCAAAGTATGCCATATTTCCTGCGCAGTTAAACAATGTGAGATTCTATTATATTCAGATTTATCAAGTGCACAAATGAGAGCATTCATAGATTTAGCATTTAAAGAATAAGATTTCCAATCAGTATCATCCCATTTGTCATTTGGTTTTTCAATCTCAACATTTTCTACTTTAATAACAGGCAGTTTATATCCTTTTTCAATTACTTGCCAAGCTTTATAATCAACAGAAATAAGGTAGATTTTCATTCGATTTTTCCAATAAGCATAATCACCTCCATTAAATCTAGGGGGACGGGAAACAGACTGACCCTCAGCAAAAGCACTATCTTTATGGTTATTAATGGTCAATCCTTGGCTAGATCCTAAAACCTGCTCTGATACCACTTGTTGGATCTGGATCCTAGCCTAGAGGGGGGGGGGGAATAGGCTAATAAAAAATTCTCGCGCAACACACGAGAAATCACACGCAGTAATTAGCACAACCAGAGTAAATCAGAGGCAATCACAGAGTACGCACAGATATACCCTGGTTCAGTCGTCCCAACGACCTACTCCAGCCCCCAAAGCAGAACTAGTATTGAATAGCGCAATAGGTACAAAACCACAAGTTAGAGCACGATCAGAGCACCATCTACGTCTCTACACTCGCCAGGCTCTCAGTACCCCACACACAGTGTTTCCTCTCACTATCAATCCTAGTAACGCTTTCTACCAGCTAGTCCCAAACTAGCTGGGTCACACTTGTCTAGCCCCAACCAGACAAGTCTCAAAATAATCACAAAAGATAGGTAAAGTTTCTCCTACAGAGAACGTTACACTAAGACACGAATAAAAGAGTTTAAGGGTTTAGAAATACTCAGTTCATGTCCGTGTAGGCGTCTCTGTCAGTCAGCACGTCGTCAGCTCCAATCTGACGCAAACGGTGTCTCAATCCAACTCCTGGATGTCAAGTTGTGCACTGGTCTGTGCGTAAAGCAATTGCAGTTCAATCCTTAATTATTAACGGTCGGTGCACTCAGCAATTCACTTAAATCTCAAAGCCACGTCAGCCATCAATATGTTTCGCTTTTCGTTCGACTTAGTTCGCACGTGATTGTCCACGTCAGCTCCGAATATTTCTTTGTTTGGAGCCTAAGGCATGCAGGCGGAATCTTTACGGCGACGGCGGCAATCTTCAGCAGCGAACTCGACGGTAAGCTTGAGACGACGACGGGTGACGGCTTCGTTAGGTGATGATGAACGGCGGCGAGCTTTCGATGGTGACGGCGGCGGTAAACTCTGCAGCAGCTCCGTTGGCGATGTTTCGTGCAGCAGCGGCGAGAACTTCAAGCAACAGCGAGTTTCGAGGATGATGACCTTCGAGAGCAAACGGATGGTGGCGACTCTCCTTTGCAACGGCGGTGGCAGCGCCTTCTTCACACGACAGCAGCGGTGATGCTTTCGAACGGCAGCAACGGAGATCTCCCTTCGAACGGCGGTGATCCTTTGACAGCGACGAAGAGTTCTACGGCGATACGAAGACGGCAGCTTCTCCTCGACAACGGCTTCTTCGCGGCGTCGTGCATCAAGGCTTGTAGGCAGTGGTGTGGATCACTTGACAGCAGCAACTCGACGGAGATGGCAACAGGTCACGGCAGCGAGGGTTTCGGCCTTCTCCGACGAGATGGCGACGTCGTGAGCTCTTCAACTAGCGGCGATCTTCGTCTTCGGCAGCAAGCACTTCGACGGTAGAGAGCTCTTCGAACTTCGACTCCTCCAGCAGCTTCTTTCCCGTATGGCGACGGCTGCGGGCTTTGACGTCTCCGACTTCGTACAGACTCCGGTAGTGATGAGCGGTGAGGAAACTTCGACGACGACAAGAACGTTGACGGCTTGGAATTGTTGCCCTCGATGCGGAGATGGACTCGGTGAAAGCAAGATGATCAACTAGCAAGCAATGCCGTAAGTTCTTGGTGCTAGGTTATTTTTGGCCGAGTGCTTGTAGTTGGATAAGGTCTATGATTTTGATGGACGCATGTTAGCTCCTTGCTTTGATGTATGCCGTAGCAAGGAAAATGATGGGAGATGTAAAATAACTTGCGGCAAGGGAAAAAATGCACTATGGGGTTTCAATTTGGCCGCCTTCAATTTTTTGTATCAGCCACACTATTATTAGGGTTGAGAGGAAGTTTATATAGGGCAAGGGTTTTTCCCAATATGAGATTTGCAATTCAATTCAGATTTGCAATTCGAATTTGGGATATTGAATTGATTTGCAGTTCAATTCAAATTGAATTGTAGCCAACCGCTTAGATTGCAATTCAAATTCAAATTAATCTCTAATTGATTTGACCAAATCCCAAATTGTTTCCATCTCCCTTCGTATTGACCAAGTCAAGAAATCATTTCCATCTCATCTCAAATTGGACTAAGTCCACTTTGCTTAAGCCAAAGCTCTCTCTCACACCCAAATAGCTATATGAATAGCAACTCCTCCAAATAGTGAAAGATGTATCGTTTCGCCAATCCTGAAACACACTAAGCACACACGTCAGATACAACGACACGTTTGTCATCATCAAACCAAGGTCCTGGATCGTTGCTTCCAACACTTCAGACCCTGATCTGACTTAGGCATCGGAGGGGATACGGCCGAAACCAAGGTTCGGCCACCCTGACGAAGTTTCTCGTCTATTCAGGAAGAAGCTGACCGAGGCGCCGAGGCTACCCCTCGACACTCGTCCGACCGAGGCCGAGCCCATCAAAACAGAGCCGAGGCTTCCCCTCCGCTCTGCTTCAACCAAGAACCGACGCTCCGCTCGGATCCGACGCTCGACCCCGACTCCATCTCCGACCCGTGCTGAGTGCACGTGTGCTCGGCGCATTCGAGGGATCACAACTGATCCCTTGGCCACGTTGACCGCGCAACCCCTGGTCAACGATCCTGTGGTGAGAAAACACCCGTAAACAGTTATGGTTTGTTTATTCTTTTCTCAAGCAATTTTGATTGCCATTGGATATTCTAATTATGTGTTTTGTTACCACCGTTCAAATAATATTTTGTAATCGATTAGTTCAGAATCCTTTTATAGTTCTTAGAGATCTTGAATTAATGCAGGTTAGCGTTGTCATGCATTCAAGTGCTTTATTGACTGAATTGTGGTGTTTGCCTTTCTGGTGAATTCACTTTGACGCATGACCTTGAAATGCGCGTTGTCATTGGGTGGGGATTATTATTATTATTATTATTATTATTATTATTTGGTAATCCATTATTATTATTATTATTATTTTGGGGGGGGTGTGTGTCGTTTGGATTTGGATTATTTTCCCAATGTTCTACATAGCAAGATGATCATTTGCAGAAGGCAATGCCTAATTGCTTTTGGGTGTTAGTGTCTGTTTTCATGAATGTTTATGGTTAAATCTGCTTAAATTTTTATCTTATTGTTCAATGTGGTTCATTAAAACAGCATTTTTTTTTGCAAATTAGCTAAGATTTGGTCATGAATAATGCAATTAAGTTTGTAAAACCTCCTAGCATTGGTCAAGAGCTCTGGCCTTTTGTCTTTTCTTTTTTTAATTTTGTTTTGTTTTATTTTATTTTTTTTTTGGCGGGGGGGTGGGGTGCTTCAAAATACCAGCTGCATCAAGCTATGACTTTTTCTACATCCACATAATAATAAGCAATTGACAAATTTTGATATTAGTCTTTATACGTGATTCACTTCTAGGGTTCAAAACTTATCGTCTAGTTTCTGATTGCATCAGTAAATGGTTCGTGTGACAAAATTGACAAAAATTTGATGCTGCAATTGACAAGATTTAATTTAATTTAGGTTGTCTGCATGTATCTTGCTGCTTCTGTTGCAGTAGTAAACTGTTCGATTTTTAAATGTAGTTGGAGCACGCTTAGTTTTGGAGCTAAGCAATGCATGCATGACCTACTGTAAATCATAAGACACCGCTTATAATTGCTTATGAAACAGAAAACTATGCATTTTCTAATAGTAAATTTATAAATTATAGCCTATGGATCTAGAAAAAATGTTTGCATGATAAAAATCATGTGATCGCAATTTGATTCATAATTTTTAACATAATATAAACATTACTTTCTTTCCATATCAACCACTAATCTATTGTCAGTGTATCTAACTATCACCTTCTTTATTTTTATCCTTTTTCCAAGTAATTTAGACTGTTTATTATGAGCCATCTCATGTCAAAATCTTGTTGTGGTCTTTATATCCACCACTAAGCTCTAATCAGTATATGTAACTATCCACTTCTATTTTTATCCTTTTACCGAGTAATTTAGACTGTTTATTGCGGTCCATCTCATGTCAAAACGTTGTAGTAGTCTTTATAATGTGTTACGACTAATTTGGACCGGCCCAAGTTACAACGGCCCACGGTCCAGCCTCAAAGGGGACACCAGCTAGAGAAGACGGGCCCGCCCGGAAAGGCCCACAGACGGGGTTGAAGGCCCGGCCACTCCACCCTCGGGGCACCCGACTAGCCCCCATTCAGCCCGATTAACCGCTCCTGGGAATCCGCGATCCCATAATGGCCATTAACGGACCCGTTAATGGGCCACCCCTCCACTACGCATGAGCGGGAGGCGGCGGAGGCGGATCGTGGGGACGTGAGAAGAGGCGGGACGTGGGGCAGTCACGAGGGACCCTATAAAGGAAAGGCCAGGAAGACGAAGAGAGGGATCGAAACTCAGGTAATCAACAGAGAGGTACTCCATCAACGACCTAGGCATTCGCCACTCCATTTCTTCCCTCCCCCAAACTCGCGCCGCCAGGATTGACGTTCCGACTTCCTAACAAGCCGGATCTCCCCAGCCGAGTATCCTTTCAGACCTTGATCTGACTTAGGCAGCGGAGGGGATTTGGCCGGAACCTAGGTCCGGCCTCCCTGACGAGTTTCCTCATCTGTCTAGGTAGAAGATATCCGAGGCGCCGAGGCTACCCCTCAGCGTCGGTGGGCTACCCCCATCTCAGTCGTCAGGAGGACGACTGCTCAAGCACCAACCCACTTGCAAGGCGCCGAGGCTTCCCCTCGACGCGGATCTGACCGAGACCGAGCGCTATCTAGCCGAGGCCGAGCGCAACCCCCCGAGCCGAGGCCTCCCCTCAGCTCTCTCACGCCGAGAACAAGCGGGCTCGGTGATCCCAAGGGACCCCCAAGTCGGCCCCTTGACCACGTTGACCACGCAGCCGACGGTCAACGAACTGTGGTGAGAAAACACCTGTAAACATCTGGCGCCGTCTGTGGGAAACGAATTAACACCCACGTTAAACCACCAAGATGGAACCCATCAGCAATGGCCTAGGGTGCATGCCACCTATCCCGGAGGAGAGCGCATACCACGCCCCCATTGAGAACCCGAACGGCTACGCTACCGGAGGAACCGACAATGCCCGACTGGCCACGCAAGGGCAACTCCGAGCCTACGCACAGGAGACCAACACCAACATCCAAACTCTAGTCACGACGATTCGACAGCTCATTAGCGGCACTCCCACCCCCGAGGGTGGGGAGGGACAGGCCTACCGCCAGGGAGAGGATCGTCGACCTCTTCGCTCTGCCGTGGTTGCCGACCAAGGAAAAGAAGTGCACAACACGGAGAGGAGGTTCACCATGCCTGGTTTTTCCCCGGCGCGGTCTCCCACTCCCACCTCATTCAGAGAGGGAAATGGGGGAGACTCAGAGCGGACGGGCGACGTCTCAAGGACTGCTTCATTCGCGCGCCCGGGATCGTACAAACGCAGGCAGGATGATCGCCGATCGGCGAGCGCTCAGTCTTCCCAAAGCGGAGGTAGCCGACGAGCAAAGGCCCGCCACCAGAAGAGCCGGAAAGAATGTTCACGCCGATCGAGTCCGGCACCCAAGCTGGCGAAGACCCAAGAGGAGGTCAAGCTCCCGTCGGCCCCCTCGTTACAGCCGAACGACAAGGAGGCAGGCGAAGGGGAGCGACCCGGGTGCATCAACGGAGAACGATGCCCCCTGACTCGGAGGATAACCGAGGCACGGATACCCTCGAACTTCAAGGTACCAACGCTGGAGAAATACAACGGCGTCAGCGACCCCGCGGATCATGTGATGGACTACGAGGGGGTCATGGCGTTCCAGGGGGACGATGACACCCTGCTTTGCAGGGGCTTCTACTCCACCCTACGGGGGGCCGCCCGGACCTGGTACCTCAGCCTACCCGGTCGGTCGATAGACAGCTTCGAGGAGCTCACTTAGTTGTTCTGTAAGCAATTTATGGCTGGGCGGCAGGTAAAACCTGATTCGGAACACTTGTTCAATGTGATACAGGGACCAGCCGAATCTCTGAGACACTTCATGCGTCGCTTCAACGTGGAGTGATTGAGCGTGGATAGCTGCCCCGAGCTGGTTGTGAAGGCTGCCCTGAAAAAGGGCCTACGACATAGGGGCTTGAAGAAATCGCTACACAGCGACCCACCGAAGGACCTCGCCGGAATTATGGCCCGAGTCGAACGCTTCATGCTGACGGAAGAGGCCCTGGCCGTGGACGAGGGCAAGACCAGGTGCGGGACCAAGCGCGATGAGAACGAGCGTCGCGGCACGGAGGAGCATCGACAAGAGAAGAGGACCAGAGGAAGACCACGGAGGGAAGAGCCCCGGCACTCCTCGGTGACCACCGCCCCGGACGTGATCCTAGCGCAAGCCCAGAAGGAGGGACATGTGAGCCGACCTCCCCGAAGGACGAGGAGAGGCGGGAGGGATGAAGAGAAGTACTGCAAGTACCACAAAGACAACGGCCACGATACCGACGACTGTTGGCACCTGAAGAAAGACATCGAGAAGCTTGTGAGCCGTGGGCACCTGAAGAACTCCGCCAACGACCCCGCCTCGGGAGAAGGAACGTCTCAGCAGCAGGACAAAGGAAAAAGGGTGAACGCGGTCCAGACGGTTGCGCGTGTCATCAAGTGAGGGGATAGAGTAAACAGCCACCGCTTCGCCGGGGGAGGGCTACCCTGCCAGAACCTCACATGTCGTTTGTCGTCTTTTCCTTTTTTTCATTACTCCAAATGTATTGTCTCATGGAAATGAAGGCATACACTATCAGTTCATATTCAATCACCTGTTTTGAGCAGACGATTCGGACACATATGAGGACTCAATCAAGGCAGCCACGGTTAACCATTAAATGGGAGGAATGTCGCCCCCCCAGAGAATTCGCCAGTCGAGCCCGAGGACCAAAGTGGACCGCCCGTTGGTAAGGCTGGGGGAAACTCCCCCAGTAGACGGGCACGAAGGCCGGTCACAAGCCGAGGGGTACTCACCCCCGCAGACCGAGCGAACCGCCCACTCATAAGGCTGGGGCAACTCCCCCAGCCGACAAGCGCGACTGCCGGTCACAAGCCGAGGGGTACTCACCCCCGCAGACCGAGCGAACCACCCACTCATAAGGCTGGGGGCAACTCCCCCTGCCGATGAGCACGACTGCCAGTCACAAGCTGAGGGGTACTCACCCCCGCAAACCGAGCGAACCGCCCACTCATAAGGCTGAGGGTAACTCCCCCAGCCGACAAGCGTGACTGCCACTCACAAGCCGAGGGGTAATCACCCCCGCAGACCGAGCGAACCGCCCACTCATAAGGCTGGAGGCCACTCCCCTAGCCGACGAGTGCGACTGCCAGTCATAAGCCGAGGGGTACTCACCCCCGCAGACCGAGCGAATCACCCCCTCATAAGGCTGGGGGCCACTCCCCTAGCCGACGAGTGCGACTGCCGGTCATAAGCCGAGGGGTACTCACCCCCGCAGACCGAGCGAATCACCTACTCATAAGGGTGGGGGCAACTCCCCCAGCCGACGAGCACGACGTCCGGTCATAAGCCGAGGGGTACTCACCCCCGCAGACCGAGCGAATCGCCCACTCATAAGGCTGGGGGCAACTCCCCCAGCTGACGAGCATGACGCCCGGTCATGAGCCGAGGAGCGCTTACCCCCGCGGACCAAGCGAAGCACCCGCTCATAAGGTTGGAGGAAACTCCCCCAGCCGACGGGCACGACAGCCGGCCGCAAGCCAAGGGATGACCTCCCTCGCGGATCGAGTGACCCATCCGCTCGCCTGGCTGAGGACAATCACCCCGACGGACAGACTCGGTAGGAAGAACGACGTCCCAAGCCAGACGAGCCCAAGACAACACCCCTAGACGAGGACGATGATGCCCGTCCGGTCTAGGAACATTGAAGGCTATTCCAAAGGGGAGAACCCCCGAAAAAGAGACCAGTGGCGCAAGAAGAACTGACTAGAAGATATCATTTTCATTAATGGTATGGGTTACATATCACTCAGCAACGTCCTCTCGAGCACTGTTGTTGACAACAAAATTTGTCACCCAAGAAAGGGGACATGATACAAGGGCTCTTCAGGGGTCCGGAGCGCGAGAGACAGCGTCGCCCGGGGTCCGGAGCACTGTGTTGACAACAAAATTTGTCACCCAAGAAAGGGGACAGGATACGAGGGCTCTTCAGGGGTCCAGAGCGCGAGAGACAGCGTCGTCCGGGGCCTCGCCTTGCTCCGAGCAGTGGGGATCGGCGTGTCCCGGTGGAGGAAGGATCGGCGCCCGAGTGAGCTCCACAAACTGCCAGAATGACTCCCTAACGACCTCCACTATGCGAGGGGCAAGGAGGTCCTCATAAGTCCCGAAGACCTCCTTCAGGACCGACGCAATCTTCGGCCTTATGGCCGTGTCGACGCCCTTCTCAGCCTCCTCGGCATAACGGAGCCTCCGACGCAGCTCGGCGAGTTGGCCCCAGAGATCCTCCCTCTCCTGTCGGAACTTCTCTTCCGCTTCTCGGCTCAAGTCATGGACATCCACAAGATTTCGTTTGAGATCATGTACTTGAGACTCGAGCTCATCGGCACGACGGTGCTGCTGTCGAGCTTCCATGCGGGCACCTTGAAGGGCTACGTCAGCCTCCCTAGCCTGAGCACGCTCCTGATTTAAGAAATCCTCGAGCTCCCTCAATCGGGTCGCCCGGCGTTGCGCCTCAACAGCAATCGCGGTGGCCTGCAAACGAAAGAAAGGTGGATTATACCAAGGAGGATCGAAGGGCAAGGCAACTATCCCAAAATGACAGTGATTCGAACCTGTCGGAGATGACCGACCAGAGAGTCTGACAATATGTCCACGGGGGACAACTCCAAGAGGGAACGGTCCCCTGGAGGGACAGAGTCCACCACCGGCCGATTCGCCAAGGCCACATCATGGGGCACCGAGTCCCTGGGGAGATCAACGGGGCCCGCCGAGGCGCTCGGCAAGACACAAACAGCCCCCAAGACCGAAGGGGTAGCCGAGGGGGTGACGACGGCGTGGGCGGCAGGGTCGGTCGCGACGGTCAGCACGACTGCCTTACCGGGATCCGTCGGCGCGATGGCGGGAGCCGGGGAAGCGGCGCGCCCGCCGTTCTTCTGTGACTTTTTCTCGTTAGGGCCGGCGGAACTGGGGGAGAGCGCTTGCGACTCCCGCCCGCGGACGGCCGAGGAGCCGATCTGGAACCCTCAACAAGGACGGGATCGACCACAGCGACTTCTCCTCCGGGCGGACCCGGTGCGACCCGTGGGGGAGACTTGGCCTCAATCCTCCCCGAAGGAGGCTCGGACTGGCGCAACTCTTCTTCTACAGAGCGGTGAGGCACCCGTCCAGAAGAGCTCCCATGGCCCCGACGAGATCCCAGCTGATTAAGCTCGTCAACATCGTGGGTGAATTCGCGACCGGCCATCCCTGCGAGAGGAAGCGAAATCAGGGTGAGCCAGAGGTTAAACGGAAGGAAAGAAGACCACTTACCGGGAGACCACAGAGTACACTTAAGAAGCAGGTCGTCCAACAAATACCAGACCGACCTCTCCTCAAGAGAAAGTGACGACATGAGGCGGGCCGCGGCCCGCTCGGTCTCAGATAAGGTTACCGCCTTGTCGGTTCGCTGCGAACTCCCCCAACATGTCAAGATCACCGAGACCCAGGGAAAGACAATGAAAACAAAGCTAGAGTCCCAGTTTCCTGACCAAGGGGGCAGACGGAGCAGGCAAACCCGCCCCGCACGGGCTCGGAGGTGCAGCCAAGATCCAAGGCCAACCGTCTGGATCCGGTAAAACTAAAAGAGGATGGGGAGGGACGGCTCCAGGCCGTGAGTGATACAAAGCGTAATGAACCCGGTCAACACCGTGACAGAGGATGGCGTTAGCTGGCACAGGGCGACTTTCAAGGAATCCGTGAATTGAATGATAAAAGGGTGGAGGGGGAAGCGGAGCCCCAGATGGAACATCTCGACATAGACGCCGACCTCGTTACTCCGCGGGAAGCAGATCCGCTCGTATCCAAAGGGAATCCGGACGTCATAGGGATGACACAGGTACCTCTCTCGTATTTCCCTAGTGACTAAGAAAGGGGCCATTGATGACGACCGGAGGATCGATGGGGGGATGCCTAGTCACTCGGAAGACGAGGCCACATCGCCCCCAACGGGATCCGGAAAAAGTTTTCCTTTCCCTTTATCCGGGACCCCCGAGGGCGGAGAAGGAGCTTTGAGCCTCGAGGGATGGGCACGATCGGGACCAGGCGTCGGTCCGCCAGGACGTGTATCACCTATTCTAAGCATGGCCATAAGTCTGAGTTAAAAACTGGAAGAATTACCTTAATAAAGAACTGGGAAGAAGGCAGATGTCGGGAAGAAGAAGCTGGCAGGACGGAGAGCAAGAAGGAATGAGCACGAAAGAATTGAAGCTCGAGGGATTGGAACGTATATATAGAGGACGATGGTTGGATCTGAACCGTCAAGGGAGAGCACGTGGCGACATCAAGACGGCAGCGATGCTTCGAAAACTACATTGACGGAAGTTCAAACGGCCACGATCATGATGACATTCATTTAATGGCGGAACCTCGACTGACGCACCCGTCGGATCGTGAAAGAGTCACATCACCCGAGCCGAACCGACGGAAGTCGAACGGCCCGGGCGATGGGGGCAATTGTTACGACTAATTTGGTCCGGCCCAAGTTACAATGGCCCACGGTCCAGCCTCAAAGGGGACACCAGCTAGAGAAGACGGGCCCGCCCGGAAAGGCCCACGGACGGGGTTGAAGGCCCGGCCACTCCACCCTTGGGGCACCCGACTATCCCCCATTCAGCCCGATTAACCGCTCATGGGAATCCGTGATCCCATAATGGCCATTAACGGACCCGTTAATGGGCCACCCCTCCACTACGCACAAGCGGGAGGAGGCGGAGGCGGATCGTGGGGACGTGAGAGGAGGCGGGACGTGGGGCAGTCACGAGGGACCCTATAAGGGGAAGGCCAGGAAGACGAAGAGAGGGATCGAAACTCAAGTAATCAACAGAGAGGTACTCCATCAACGACCTAGGCATTCGCCACTCCATTTCTTCCCTCCCCCAAACTCGCGCCGCCTGGGTTGACGTTCCGGCTTCCTAACAAGCCGGATCTCCCCAGCCGAGTATCCTTTCAGACCTTGATCTGACTTAGGCATCGGAGGGGATTAGGCCGGAACCTAGGTCCGGCCTCCCTGACGAGTTTCCTCATCTGTCCAGGTAGAAGATATCCGAGGCATCGAGGCTACCCCTCAGCGTCGGTGGGCTACCCCCATCTCAGTCATCAGGAGGACGGCTACTCAAGCACCAACCCACTTGCAAGGCGCTGAGGCTTCCCCTCGATGCGGATCCGACCGAGGCCGAGCGCTATCTAGCCGAGGCCGAGCGCTATCTAGCCGAGGCCGAGCGCAACCCCCCGAGCCGAGGCCTCCCCTCAGCTCTCTCACGCCGAGAACAAGCAGGCTCGGCGATCCCAAGGGAGCCCCAAGTCGTCCCCTTGACCACGTTGACCACACAGCCGACGGTCAACGAACTGTGGTGAGAAAACACCCGTAAACATAATGGAATCGTATATTTACTAATAAATCATTAAATTGGAAGTTTCTATCCGACCATATATTGTATGACTGGTGTCAATACGTGAATTTAGGAGTAATGTAGCATCTTGAATTTATTGCGCTCTTGAATGCTTCTATTGGTACCTTCACTTCTCACATGAACATGGTGCACTCGGTGGACCGGAAGGATGACATTTCAACTATGTTATCCACATCTTGAAGCGGTTGTCTTTAATTCCTAGAGTCAATGATATGGATCAGAATTTTATTTTTATTTTTAAATTATTTTATTTCGAGTTTTACTTATTAAGGGTCTATTATTTATTTTAAGATTTTTAGTCTTTTTATGTGAGTTTAATACCATATCGGGTGGAATAGGAAAAGTCTTGGTTTGTAAGCATTTATAAAGGCTAGACTTGTTTTATTTTGAATCAATGTAAGGAAAATTAATTGTTTTGGGAAAAAGCGTTCTCTTTTAAATCTATTTTGTGAGATCCGAGGGAGTGGGCACACAAGAGTCTTGGCGAGAAGTCTAGATGTCTCAATATCTGGCATGCTGATTTGTCGAAGTGGACAGAGAATGGCAAGGATGAGAAACTCTCAACATCCCTTATTTATCCATTATGAAGTATATTGTGACCTTTAACAAACCCTATTGTTTTATACATTATACATCAATCTACTAGAATCAAGCTTTTATTAGATGACTATAAGTCCTAAATGTACGTATGTATATGAGTAAAGTGAGAGATGGATTGATAATAACATGTATCATATGACATATAAGCACTTGTATCACAGCAGCCTTAAAAAGTCCACTCTTAACAATTTTTATGACATTTGACATTGTTCATTGTTTATTTTGATCTTCATATTCTACACGCCAAACATACCGAAGATATAATGAACACACGCTTTTCATTCATTGATTTACTTGAAAAATTAATGGTTTTTTATATCAATAGAAATATTTTTCACCCATAGATCGACAAGCAAGAAACTTTGGTTTCACTAGATCATTAATGTGTTTGGGTTTTAAAATATAAACATCAAAACAAACAAAAGTGATCGCTTATAAAAATGTGTAGAGTGAACTTTTCGGGTGTCATACGACATAAGTGTTCATATGTCATAATACCCATTATTCTTTTGTGTATAGTAGTGCACTGTTTTCTAGTGTTTGTATGGTGTCAGATACCCTGTTAGAGTGCTATACCCATGTAACATATACGTGGATTGACGTGTGTGTATATTTTACATATTCATGCACGTCTTCTTCGTGTTTTTTCCGTTATTTTCCGCCGTCTCGTATCTGTTTTCTCGTATTTTCTAGTTTTCTTTCACTCTTCCATGTTTTTACATGTTTGCATGAGTTTGTCACCATAGGGGACACATAACAAAGATATCATAAGTCCCTGGAGCAACGGGAGGAGTCACGCGTGATACAGTGGGTCAAACGACCAAGATAGCTATCTTTCAGCCCCCACCCGATCGGTTGGATATAGCCAACCGATCGGGTGATGCACGCGTGCATGACCTGGACAGCAGTTGAAGCGAAGTGAGCATCAACCAACCGGGTCGGAGATCGGTTCAGTCCGACTGATCTCTCGGGATTTTGAAGCTGAACTCCAACCGATCTGGTGACCCTCACTCGATCGGTTCATATGTAGCCGATTTCCCCAAAGAGATGACCCGGAGAGCTCACCCGATCACCAGCAGACCATGCCAAAACGCCTGAAGTTTTTGTATTTTTGGGCGACAATTCCAACCGATCGGTTGATTTATCAACCGATCGGTTCACCCGATGAGTTCAAGATCCAAATGGCTAGAAGCTTCTGCCAACCGATCGTGTCGCTTGACCGGGTGAAGTCCTGAAGAGCGCTGCCGAAGAACGAAGCAGGTCACCTGATCGGTTGATTCTTCACCCGATCGGGTGACGTCGTTTTCTATATATAGAACCCCTAGGTTTCCAGAAACGGGGGCTGTTGTATTTTTTCTGTTTTCTCTCCATTTTGTGATGGCTGGAATTTATTTGATATTTGTAAGTTGTCTGATCTTTACCAAGCTTTAGTATAATGTTATTTGCATTGCTTTTACTACTTTTCAATCACCGGATTATGTTTTTAACGGTCGATTTTTATTTAGATTGCTTTTTAACCTAAAATGTGTGAGTAGTTCCCCAAATCTGGGACTTTGGTGGAAACCCCTTCGTGGGGTTTCCCTAATGCGTCCATAGGACTAGGATATCGATGCAGAATAGGAATCTATTGGTTACACGGGGTGTTTTATTGTCATCGGCGGGAAAAAGACCGCCTTTGACCGTTGGGCCAAGGGGGAATAAACTTGGCGGTTGACTCCCTAGCCGTAGCTCATGCCCTTAGCGTAGACATCGAATCCTAGCGCGCGGGAGCTGCATGATGAGATGTTGGGAGTTATCGTTGCGAGCTTAGTGCTCCCGGAGTCGGTCAGTGTTAATGGACATGGGAATGCCCACTGACCGAACCCGGGTAGTCCGGCGTATCATCCTGGGCACCAACCGGAATATCAGGCCCAAGGGACGCTGGTATCACTCTTAGAGGCAACGTCTCACCATTAAATCCTAATTCCGATCGTTATCCTATCCGCCGTTCGTATTAGCGAGAATCATATGATATGGTGGAAACCGAAGTCCCGGGTTTCCCTTTATATTGTTTATCCCTTGCATTCTATTTCTGTGACAACCCATCTACCGATTCAGGCTAGCTCACCCATGGGGTGAATTCGGTCCTTTCTGACACAAGCACAACCACGCCTCCCTGAGTTCGACCCCCAAGCCACACTACAACACCGTGTGCTTGCGGTTATAAATATTTAAATCTCATGCCCCCAATCCAATATTGTACTCTCATGATCACAAACACCGTGTGGTACGTCAAGCTTTATGGCGCCGTTGCTGGGGAGGCAACGTGCTTGTTAATTTTGGATCTTTTGAACCCTTGAGTCTAGCTCACATCTCTACCTCGCGATAATTTTCGCATTCTTCATTTTCATTTTTATTTTCTTATTTTTATTTTTATTTTTCCTATTTTTATCTTTTTCTTTCCCACTTTTGCTTCACGGGTGTTTGTTGCTTTTAATGCGCAGGAACACAAGGAGTCTTGCCGACTTGATTCTTGTTGATCCTGAGATAAACGCCACCCTAAGGCGTCTGGCCGCAGAGAAGAGAAGAAGAGAAGAGTCTGAAGCCATGGGGGAGAATACCCCACCGCATAAGTCCATACTGGAGTACTCGATACCATCCATCGAGTCCACCTCAGCCATCCAACCTCTTGCTATTACGGCACAGAGCTTCGAGCTCAAACCGTCCTTAGTGACGTCCCAAGCGGATCCAGCAGGATCAATTCTCTGGGGCACCCATGGAGAGCCCCATCGAACATCTGGACTCCTTCTTAGAGAAATGTGACACCTTCCGGATAAATGGTGTCACAGCTGAAGCAATCCGTCTGAAGCTATTCCCCTTCTCTCTGCGGGATAAGGCCAAGCAGTGGCTAATGGGAAAGGAACCGAATACTTTCAACACTTGGGAGAAGATTTCGAATGCGTTCTTGACGAAGTTCTTTCCTCCGGGGAAGACTATACATTTGAGGAGTGAAATCTCCTCCTTCTCCCAGGCCAGCCACGAGTCCCTGCATGAAGCTTGGACGAGATATAAAGAAATGCAGCGAAAGTGCCCTCATCACGAGCTTCCGAAGTGGCAGATAATTAATCTGTTCTATAACGGACTGAGGGATGATTTAAAATCTTCGATGGACACGGCGGCTGGAGGGTCCTTTATATGTCTAGGAGTGAAGAAGATGCCGAACAAATTCTTGAAAACATGGCATCGAACAATGAGCGGTGGTGTGATGAGAGAGCCACACCTAGGTCTGGGGGTATCCACAGGGTCGAGGACGTCGAAAAATTATCCAGCAAGTTTGACTTGCTGTCGACCCAGATCTCAGCGATGATGGTAGGAGCCGGTGGTGCCGGTACACAAAAAATTGCGGCGGTGGAAGCAAAAGTCATGTGGGACTTCGAGGGTGGTGACATCTCACCACCGTTGGACCAAGCGAGCGCACCATTCTACAACCCTACAGGAAATGCACCGTATCCACCACGGACTAGCTCCAATCCGGCCTACTCTACAAACAACTGGAACCACCCCAACCTTAGCTACCAGGCACCATATCAGCAGCCGCCTCCTCAGCAACAGCAGCAGCTAGTATATCAGCTGCCTAGGTAACCATAGCAGCAGTTTCAATCGCAGTAGTAGTTTCAACAGCAGCAGCCTCCACAACAGTATCAGCAATATCCCTCAAGGAACCAGCAACCTATTCAGCAGCAGCAGCAGCAGTACGGCCAGCAGAGGTCCATCTCTCCAGTTGAGTCCCTCTTGACTCAATACATTACCAACCAGGAGAAGATAAATTTGAAGCTGGAAATGGGGCAAAGGGCTCTCACTGACCAGGTAATCCAGCTGGGGTTACAAGTGGCGAACCTTCAAAGGTCCCAAAATTTATTGCCGCCACAACCGGAAGTGAACCCGAGGGGAGCTATCCAGACTTTGGCACTCACGCCCGAGCATGCAAATGTGTCCGCTATCGTGTTGAGGAGCGGAACATAAATCTCCACAAGAGTGCCCGCCAAGGAACCGGAAGCACCGTTGGTTGTAGAACGACCAATTGAAAAAGCCAACGACAACGGTGTTTCGTCGCCCAAGACCACGACTCCGGAGGGAGTCCCTGAAGAAGAGAAGAAGAAGGACGAGGAAGGGAGCCTCAAGGTATTTAAGCCTGTTGTGCCTTTTTCACAATGTCTGGCCCAAGCAAAGATAGACGAAAAGTATGGCAAATTCTTTGCCATGGTCAAGGATTTGAGCCTTCAAATCCCCTTCCTTGAAGATATTGAGACCATACCCTCCTACGCGAAATTTCTCAAGGATTTGGTGACAAAGGGTTCTAGAAAAGACAATGTAGTTCTTATGGCGGAGTGTAGTGCACTCATCCAGCGGGCAAATCCGCCCAAGCTAAAAGATCCGGGAAGTTTCTCCATCCCTTATTCGATTAGGGAAGTGAAAATCCATATGGTGCTCGTGGACTTAGGAGCGAGCGTCAGTTTAATTCCCTTATCGTTATACGGGAGGATAGGGATGGGAGACTTGGAGCCCACTGGTATGACACTTCAATTTGTCGATAGATCGGTTAAATACCCGGTGGGAATAGTAGATGACCTACCTGTTGATGTCAGTGGAGTGCAAGTACCGGTGGACTTCGTGGTGATGGACATGCCTGAAGATATGCACACCCCCATCATACTTGGACGGCCTTTTACGGCCACTACCGACGTTTTAATAGATGTGAAGAATGGGAAGCTTTCCTTAAACGTCGGCAATGAAAAAGTCGAGTTTGACTTAGGGTTGTCAATGAAGCACCCCAACCCCCCGGATGATCCTGGGTGTAATATGCTGGAGATAGAAGAAGAAAGAGTTGTGGAAGCAGGCGCCTGGGAAATACTTTCAAAGAATCCCCCCGACAGCTTGGGGGACTTAGAAGAACATGACGGCCTGAAGAAAGATGACGTTGCTGGGAAAGCAGATGAGGCACATACGGTCCCTCTTGGATTTCAACAGGCCCCTCGACGATGAGGAAAGGGAAAGAGCCCATGGGGCTCACCAGGGACGAGATCCGGATCCTGAAGCGAGTGGCGGTAGACACAAATATAAGGGAGAAGCCCCCGGATCCCGTCAACGAGGGGAGAGTCATCGAGCAAGTCTACTTGTCACCGACGACGACACCAAAGTCCACCAACTCTGAATCTGAAGCGATGCCAATCTTAGGGCATCACCCCCGTCCACCATGAAGATCATCTACGGGCGTCGAGCAAACGACATTAAACAAAAGCGCTTCATGGGAGGCAACCCATGCTCTAAACTTTTATCGTTGGTTTTGGAATTATTTTTAGCTTTATTTTTCTTATTTTAATAAATAAATCCAGCCGCGGGAACTTCCGTCGAGAGACTTAGGCCATTTGTGGATGTTTGTAGGAAACACGGCCTCAACCGATTGGGTGATTATTCAACCGATCAGGTGAGACGTATCAGACAATGGCCGTATCTGTTCTTCAATGAATCGATCGGGTGAAGCAATGTGAGACCAGGTGGCAGACCGTGTGAGCTGGGCCGAAGTCTCGGAAAAATTTGGGAGTTGATCAATCGATCAGGTGATACGAAGCGTGGTCGGGTGACCGACTGGGTGAGCATCACTCAATTCTCGGGAAAATCTGTGAAGCGGCCAACCGATCAGTTGAGTTATCAACCGATCGGTTCGCCTGTAGCATCTTTTCAGCAACTTTTTTAGACCTAATTGTCAACCGATCGGGTGAGCATTCACCCGATCGGTTCGACTTAAACCCTATAAATACCCGCCCTCACCCGTTCATCTCCCCCTTGCCCAATCTCGATTCTCTCTCGCCGTTTCGCCTTCTTCTCCCTCCAACCAGCCTCGATTCTCCCTCAACCGACTACAAAGCCCCCTAGATCGATCCCTCCACTCTCCATCTCCTTCCCTCCATCAATTTTTCCCTCTACATTTTCGTTTTTAACCCATAAAAACCCTAGTTTTCGTCCACTTTCCCCCTATTTCAAAAAATTGCTGAAAAGAAACGCCGCGGCTTCACACTCCGTCCCATTGCGGTGCTTTGGGACATCTATGAGCAAGGATCTTCATCTCGATTGGGTAACTTCGCTCCTTAGCTCAATTTTATATTTTGCCCTAGAATTTCATTTTGCTCGATTGCCTGTGTTAGTGTGCATCCATTACATCTTGCATACACTCACACTCACACACTCACATGGCCAAAGATAAAGATAAGGGTAAGGGTATCATGCGAGATGATGGGTCGTCTCGTAAGAGACGCAAGACTACACATCCACCACACTCACGCCCTCCTCCTACACAATCTGTACAACCCCAACCCCAACCCCAACCTATCATCCCAGCTGAGGACCCACTGATGGGCCCGCGTGGCTACCGCTTTAGGAATCAAGAGAACAAAGATTTTTATCATAGACTTGATGCACGGGGGCATCTATCGACCAAATTTGTCCACACCCAAATGCTTATCGTTCTTGGTGTATTCACCGAGGTCGAGACTCTCTTCGCAATTCTAGGTTGGTTAACTTTCCTAAACGCCACCGCGGTATCCTATCCCTCCCTCACACTCGAATTTTTATCCACCCTTGTCAGTGAGTCGGGGTCGATCGTCATTTTTCACGTCCGCAACAGAACCATTCGCACTGACCTGAATGCCATTAATAACATCTTTGGTTTCCCCATCCTTGGGTACGACGCTATCCGCCCCTACGGGTATCCCCCTAAATTTGACGTCGATCAGTTTTGGTTCCGCCTCACCCTACACGCTCAATATCCCCGAGGTAAGGCCAAGGCCTCCTCCATCATTCACCACATATTCCGTCTGACCCACCGAATCATTTCTTGCATGTTTTTCCCCAGGGATGAGTCAGGTACCATGACCATCCCTGATCTTTTCATTTTGTGGGCCATGACCTTTCCTTTTATCCGCGGGGATGATGGGATTTCTTTTAGAGCCCCAGTTGTTCCCGTCCATGCCGATGCTTGGCTTGTTCAAAAGCTTCTTGAGATTAGCCGTACCGGCAAGGGCAAGCTTTGTTGCGGGGGCCTTATCACGATTATAGCTTCGCATCCTCAGTTCAACGTTGTCATCCCCCAAGATTTACATGCTGCCACAGGACCCTCACGTCTAGATCTAGATGTCCTGCGGTATATACACATGATCAAGCCCCGTCCCGATGGCCGTTTCACTTTTCACTACGGACACCCCCAGCTCCCTATACCATTCTGCCCAACCCCGCTCGCATGACCATCTAGCTTGTGGTAGACTGGACTTTCCCACCTGATCATGAGTTTCTTGGGAGGTTACGTCTTCCATTTATCCCGGGCGCACCCAGACCACCTTCCCCTGCCGCCCACTTAGGCTAGCAGGACATTCCTGCGTCCCGTGGGGACCCGGGGGCTGGGCCTATTAGCGCCGTCCCTGCTTCTGTCCCCACCACCACTGTCACCACCTGTCTGGTCTTCACTACCTCCTCCTCCTCCTTTCGTCGAGCCACATCCGCTCGTATCGCTCTCGAGACTGAGCTGGCTTCACTTCGCGCTGTCGTTTCGTCCTCCGCCCCCTCGGACCCATCCCCTTCGATTTTCTCTTACCCACGCTTCCTCGCACTTGAGAGGGACATGGCCACCATCCTCCGCATTCTCACTCACGTCCACGGACCACCCCCTCCCACACCACACCCCTCCCCACCACCTTCACCCCCACAACGATTTTCCCCTCCACCATCACATTCTTCACCTCCACCATCACCCCCTAGGCGACCATCCTCTCATATCACCACTTCCATTCTCGCCACCTCATCTACTCCCACCATTTCCATTCCATCCACTATCGTCCCCACAGATCCACTTCCCTCCACTTCCGTCACTCCATACGTGCGCCGCAAGAAATTGCAAGTGCGATCGCGATCACTTCTCCCACCATCCTCTTCCGTCGCCGTATCCACCCCATCCACCGCCGTTTCTACCCCATCTACCACCGCATTGGTCGCCCTTTCACTCCCACTCACCATCACCACCACCACTCCACACATCATTCACACATCCACACCCACCGATCCATCACCCCGACCACTTTCTCCACTTCTCCGCAGACCAGTCACCTCTCCCGCCCACTCCATCGCATCCCCCATAAATTCCACCGAGGAGGATGAGGATGATTCCTCTCCTGCTTTTTGATCCCATTTTGTTTTCTGACCTCCCCCTTGCATATCTCTGCATTTTCATGATCATATCATTGCGCTAGCATTGTCACGTCTAGCTTAGGGGAAGTCAATTTTTCTGTGTGCTGCCGTGTGATGTTTTTCTATGTGTGTTTGTTTTTATATGTCATGTAGTGTGATTTTCTATTTTTATTTCTTGTTTATTTGTCGGGTTGTGTGATTTTCTTTTGTTATTTTCTGTTTGTATGTCGTGTGGTGTGATTTTTGTTCTTTTCTTTATTTTTCATTTTCGTACGTGTGTTTTTATTGTTCTTCATTTCTTTTTGAGTCAGTGCGTATTTCCCCCCCATTTTCATTGCCCTTCCGTATTCACTTTTATTGCATTGAGGGCAATGCAAGTTTCAGCTTGGGGGAGTCGCACTTCGTGCGCCATTTGCGTCTTTTTCTTCGTTTTTGAGTCGTTTTCATCGTGTTATTTATTTTTTCTTTTCTTCTTTTTATCTCTTTCTCCTAGAGATGAACCCTATGATGAATTGCCACAAAAATCACACACACACCTTGCATGGCTTCGATAATCACATTCACTAACCCTAGGAAGCTGAGTCCTCCTGCATTTCATGCATCGTGGGTCCATTTTGCTTTTTTGTGAGTCGTGTGTCGTGTCTAGCTTGCGGTGTGCTTCTACTTTGTGATTTTGATTTATATACCTGTCCAGGAATGACCCCTAGATTATCATGCTTCGATTCGAATATGCGGTATTTGCCTCTCTTATCTGCTTCTGTATGCATGAATATATATATATCGTATGCTTCATTTCGCATGTGTCGGGATTCCACAGTTAGGACTAGGATAACACATTTTGGCCTACGCTCTGATTAGCGAAAAATCTCCCATGCTCAAGTGTTTAGAATCCGATTTCTTTTTTATTTTACTTGGTGCAAATCCCCTCGTCGTGTACCGTTCTCCCACTTGGGAGAGTACACACGTGTATATACCCCAAAATCCAAAAATCCACAAATCTAGGTATATATATATATATATATGTATATATAAAAAAACCTAGATGACTGCGGCGACTAATGATACTGGTGATCCCCCACAGACTGGTGGCTCCAATGGCGTTTCCGGTGACAAAGGCGCGCTTCATGGTGGAATTCGCAACCAAGATGATGGCTGGGAATTGGTTTCGCGGCGTAGAGGGTTTCAACGTCCTGGCATCGCTGCTGGGAGAGGCGGCAATCGGATGCGGAGGCCTGTCGATCCTGATGGGCTGGCTATATAGCGTGGCAATCATCTGAGAGATTCCTCAAGGCATGTCCATCACCTCAGTGGCTGTGCTCTTCCTACAGGTAACTCACAACCCAGGGGTGGCCCTGTTGCCCATAACGTGCTTGATAATAAGCCTGTTAGACCCAATGTCCCTATTACAATCAACACTCCGGGTGCAAAGCTTTCTTTCTCTGATGTTTGCTCGAATAGAAGAACTTATGAAGATTCTTTGCGGATGACTTACGTTCCTCCCCTTGCCAAGGAAGACGGGATATGTGTTGGAAGAGTATTGGGTGCCTTGATAGAGAAGGGTGCCAACTGTTGGAAAAATACACTTGTTGGCTATGTCCTTGGGGATGTGCCATACTATGGCCAAATTAGGGCTTGGGTTGACCAATTGTGGAAGTTGAAGAAGGGAGTTCGTATCTTCAGTAGGGAAAATGGGTTCTTCTATTTCAGATTTGAGTGCGCTGAATAATGTGACCGTATTCTATACGGAGGACCATGGCTTTTTGATGGCAGATTGACGGTGCTCCAGAGATGGAGCTCTTCCCTACAGTATGATCGTGACATGCTTGCTACGGTGCCAGTATGGGTCCAGTTCCACGGCTTGCCTTTGAGCATGTGGACTTTAGATATTTTTCATATTATGAGCTCAATAGTCGGTAACCCTCTTTGTCTGGACAGGGCTACGGCTAAATTTGAAAGGTTGACATATGTGCGGTGTCTTGTAGAGGTTGATGCGACAAAGCCTCTTCCTCGTGCAGTGGGATTGGAATTGGATGATGGTTCCATTATTAACATTGACACTAAGTATGAAGGCGAGCCTCCTAGATGTAGCCAATGTGTGTGCTTTGGACATTCCGATTCCCAGTGCCCGGATGTTGCTAAGCTGCCTTTAATCCAAACTCCCACTATGCAAAATGATTTGCCAACATCATCTGTACACATTGATCATGGCTCCACCCCAGTTGCTTCTCCTGCCTTACAGGCTATGGCCCAGTTATTGGACGGCAACAAACAGGCCCAGCGTGTTGAGACTCAAAATCCAAGCTCTGTCATCCCTAATGCGGCGACTTCTCCCGTTCCCGGAGTCCTTAATGACCACGCCGTTTCTACTGAGTGCCATACAGTTAGTAATGGCCCCCCCCGCCTCACTCTTCCTCCCATGTGCTTCTTCCTCCGCCTGTTGCCGTCTCCCTCGGTTCAAATATGGAAGTAGGGGAATGCAGCTCTATACAGGCCACTCCAGATTGCCCCCTTGGGGTGGGTAATGACTCCTTGCATAAGGGATCTGTTGTTCCGGTTGGTACTCTCTTGATCAAAAACAAGCATGCTCCCTCCCCCGTGTTGTTACAAAATACTGATGATGCCCAACCTCCAGAGAATCCTACTGTCCTCAACCAGGCTTGGGTGGCAGAGCAATGTAACCTAAAGGAATCTTCGCACCAGACTAAATCTAAACCTTCCAAGCTGTCACCTTCTTCAATTCGTCGAAGCACTAGGCTGGCGCAGCCTCCGCTCTCTTCCTCCTCATCCTAATGTCTTTGTTCTTCTGGAACTCAAGAGGGCTAAATAACTCATCGCGTCGTGCTGATTTGAGACATAAACTGCGGCTTCACGATCCTACTATTGTTTGCCTGTTTGAGACAAAAGTGGAAGCCATGAATAAAGCTAGAATTAGTAAGTGTTTTGCTAATGACTGGGATTGTATTGATAACTGCAATCAGCACAAAAGGGGGCAGAATCTATATATACTACAGCCGGTTCTACTAGACTTGCACAGTCCACTCAGAATCTGATCAGCACTTGACGGATGTTTTCACTAACAAGGGGGGGTTTTATCTTGGCTTTGACTGCAGTCTACGGCTTCAATCTCGCCTCTGCTAGGCTCCCACTTTGGAATTCCCTGTTATCCGACTCTAGTGTGTTGAATGGGCACCCCTGGCTAGTAGGTGGAGATTTCAATTGCATCCGAAGTGCTAATAAAAAGCTGGGCGATCGTGCTGTGGATCCAAGTTGCATTGATGCATTTAATTCTTGTATTTCTGACTGTAAACTTCTGTAGCTCAAAGGGGTTGGTAATAAGTACACTTTGACCAACAGGAGATCGGGAAGCTCCCGCATTTGTGCTCAGCTAGATCATGTATTCGGCAATCTTGGCTAGATGCACTGTTTGCCGCATTCCTACTACGATTACACTGCGGCGGGAACGAGTGACCATTCCGGAATGCTTGTTTGGCCACAATCTAAGGTACCTTCTTTCCCTAAACCCTTTAGATTCTACAATTCATGGGCAAACTATCCTGGCTTTATTGAGCTTATGCAAAGTAAATGGGGACTTGGTGGCTACGGTGCCCCCTTGCATCGTTTGGCGGGCAACCTTAAGTACCTTAAGAATTTCCTTAAGCCGTGGGCTTCTTCGAATAAGGAAAATCTTGGTGTTGTTTCATGTCGCAACATCCTGGAAACTTTGCAAAACAATCCCAATATTGCCTTTGATCCTGCATTACAAGAGAAAGAAAAGCTGGCCTCTTTTGATTTGGCGAAGGCTCTTGATGTGGAGGAGGCTGATCTAAGGCAGAAGAGCAGACAAAATTGGCTAAACCTTGGTGATAGGAATTCCAAATTCTTTTACGCAGCTATGAAGTCCATGCAGTGCCACAATAATCTTAGCCATTTAATGTCAGCTAGTGGTCAACGGAGTCATGACCCAATTTCTTTCAGGCAGGAAGCTTCTTCCTACTATATGAACTTATATTCGTAGTCGGATTATTGGAATGTATTTCCCAGCCTCCCACCTAAGCGAATCTTAACTCAGGAAGCTTCCATCTGGATGGAGAGACATGTAACTGATTCTGAGATTACTATCGCTGCTTCTCAGATTGGGAAAGATAAGGCGCCTGGTCCCGATGGATATAATGCCTCTTTCTACCATCATACTTAGGAGGTAAGAGGGGAGGATGTTATCTCTGCTGTCTCATATTTCTTCAATTCTAGCAATATACCCAACCATATTAATCATACTTTTCTGACTCTTGTCCCTAAGAGTACTACCGTCTTCTTCGTGTTTTTTCCGTTATTTTCCGCAGTCTCGTATCCGTTTTCTTGTATTTTCTAGTTTTCTTTCACTCTTCCGTGTTTTTGCGTATTTGCAGGCGTTTGTCAGAATAGGGGACACATAACGAAGATATCATAAGTCCCCGGAGCAACGGGAGGAGTCACGCGTGATCCAGGGGGTCAAACAACCAAGATAGCTATCTTTCAGCCCCCAACCGATCGGTTGGATACAGCCAATCGATCGGGTGATGCACGCGTGCACGACCCGGACAGCAGCTGAAGCGAAGTGAGCATCAACCAACCGGGTCGGAGACCGGTTCAGCCCGACTGATCTCTCGGGATTTTGAAACTGAACTCCAACCGATCGGGTGACCCTCACCCGATCGGTTCATCAGTAGCCGATTTCCCCAAAGAGATGACCCGGAGAGCTCACCCGACCGCCAGTAGATCGTGCCAAAATGCCTGAAGTTTCTGTCTTTTGGGCGACAAATTCCAACCGATCGGTTAATTTATCAACCGATCGGTTCACCCGATGAGCTCAAGATCCAAACGGCTAGAAGCTTCCACCAACCGATCGTGTCGCCTGACCGGGTGAAGTCCTGAAGAGCGCTGCCGAAGAACGAAGCAGGTCACCCGATCGGTTGATTATTCACCCGATCGGGTGACGTCATTTTCTATATATAGAACCCCTAGGTTTCCAGAAACGGTGGCTGTTGTATTTTTTCTATTTTCTCTCCATTTTGTGACGGCTGGAATTTATTTGATATTTGTAAGTTGTCTGATCTTTACCAACCTTTAGTATAGTGTTATTTACATTGTTTTTACTACTTTTCAATCGCCTGATTATGTTTTTAACGGTCGATTTTCATTTAGATTGCTTTTTACCTAAAAAGTGTGAGTAGTTCCCCAAATCTGGGACTTTGGTGGAAACCCCTTCATGGGTTCTCCCTAATGCGTCCATAGGACTAATATATCGATAGGGAATAGGAATCTATTGGTTACGCGGGGTGTTTTATTGTCATCGACAGGAAAAAGACCGCCTTTGACCATTGGGCCAAGGGGGAATAAACTTGGTGGTTGACTCCCTAGCCATAGCTCACGCCCTTAGTGTAGACATCGAATCCTAGCGCCCGGGAGCAGCAGGATGAGATGTTGGGAGTTATCGTTGCCATCTTAGTGCTCCCGGAGTCGATCAGTGTTAATGGACATGGGAATGCCCATTGACCGAACCCGAGTAGTCCGATGTATCATCCTGGGCACCGACCGGAATATCGGGCCCATGGGACGCTGGTATCACTCTTAGAGGCAACGTCTCACCATTAGACCCTAGTTCCGATCGTTATCCTATCCACCGGTCGTATTAGTGAGAATCATATGATAGGGTGGAAATCGAAGTCCCGGGTTTCCCTTTATATTGTTATCCCTCGCATTCTATTTCTATGACAACCCATCTACCGATTCGGGCTAGCTCACCCACGGGGTGAATTCGGTCCTTTCTGACACAAGCACAACCACGCCTCCCTGAGTTCGACCCCCAAGACACACTACAACACCGTGCGCTTGCGGTTATAAATATTTAAATCTCACGCCCCCAATCAAATATTGCACTCTCATGATCACAAACACCGTGGGGTACGTCATGGATGCAAAAGGATGAAAGATCTTGGGCTTGTGATTGAATTTCAGGAAGAACTAAACATAATGGTTTGCTAACTAAAAATTAAAATTAAAAGAGACATGTCTCGTGTCTCACACCCAAGCAAATCACTCAGTCCAGTTTAGGCATGTCACATGCAAAAAGATTCAAAGAAGAAATTAGGGTTCACACAAACCATTAAAATTCTCTCAAATATAATTTTTTTATTTTCTTCTATCTATACGATGAAAGTCATAATGGCCTTCTATAGAAAAAATACGATCCATAAATGAACTATACCAATTCTAAATAGAATTTTAAAAATAATAAAACTTGCGTTTTATAAATAGGTTACAAAAGACTTCAAAATAGAATAGAACTCTAATTCTAGAAGAAACAAAAATGAAATTCTAAAAATAATAAGACTCTAAAATAGTAAATGACTAATACATCGTGTGATTGAAAATTCCAACATCCGTAGATTTCACTCCAATCTCTAAAATGGGGTTGCACGTGCTTGTAGCTTAGTTCACATCCTTGTAGCTTGTTCCACATCATCGTGTCTATGTTTCCAAATCATCGATTAGGACTACACCTACACATGCAAGTTACTTGTCCACAGAGGTCAACTATAGGAAACAATAGCAATAGTTTCTCCTAATATATCAAAGCCAACTTTTGAAACCTAAAGGTAATTCTTCTGTGTGCTGGAATCTTTCTGATAGGATCTAAGGAAAGATACTATTTTTATTAGATCAAAACTGAAATAGAAGATAGATTGATTACACTTAAAGGGGGTAATTGTAATGCCCTACAAGCTACTGCACAAGTACTAGAGGGGGGGGGGGTGAATAGTACTTTAAAAATAACAAGGAGTATAATTCCTAATTATCGTGCAAACAACTACCAATCAATTTGCGGAAGCTTAAATTGATGACACCAACAAAATTAACAATGCAAACAATTGATATTACTGGGTTCGGATCCACCCAAGTCTCCCCGACTTGTTCCCGGTGATCCTACGTCCCAACCACCCGGATCCCCTTCGGATACTTAGGTTAGAAACCCTAACCCAAGATTTCCACTATGAATATCTTGTGAAAAAACTTCACAAGATCAAATCATACAATCAATAGCAATAGTGAATCCCACAACCCGGGATCACAACCTTCTCTCACAACCGAGAGAATCAAAAGCAATAAATGAGTTTATATGAAATAAACAACAACTTACCACAAACCCTATACCTTGAGTATTCTTACCGAATTAGGGCAAGGAGGGATTTGAGGAAGGAGAAGTCACCAAGACCTAGCACCACCAATATGAGCAGCAATGGGTGCCTAGGAATGAGTAGGAGACTTGATTCAAGCAATAGCTTGGATGGCTCAACAAGAACAAAGTTCTCTCAAGATGGATTCTAGATCTCAAATGAGGGAAAGAATGATTTCTTGTGAGGAAGAGAGCTTTGGAAATGAGTTTCAATCTCTAACTCTTTCAATCTGAATAAGTCTCTTAATGGCAGCTCTAACCTAGAGAGAAATGACCAAGATTCGTATTTATAGGGTCCCATAAAAATGAGCTAGGTCAAATCCCAACGGATAGAAATCTGAAGCAATTAGTCAGTCAAAGAACAACCACTGACCGACTAGTTCATAAACTAGTCGGTCGGTGCCACAACATGAACCGACTAAGAGATGAACAGTGAATAGATGAAGTTTCAGACCTAAAAAACTAGTCGATCCAAGAAGACTTTCTGATCGACTAGTTTCTCAACTAGTCGGTCGGTCAGTTAACTTAGACCGACTAAGAGTCAAAAACTATTAGTCTGAATACAAATTGATTTAGTCGGTCCAAGAACAAATGTTAACCGACTAGATTATCAACTAGTCGGTCACCAAACGTTTTTAGACCGACTAACGATAAACAGTAGCTCAAGAGAAAATTGGCATGTACAGTAAAGCTCAACTAGTCGGTCAAAGAAACATCACTGACCGACTAGTTCACAAACTAGTCAGTCGGTGAGTCAACGTAGACCGACTAACTGTAAACAGTACTGAGCAAGAAAACACTGACTGAAACTAGTCGGTCCAAGAAGCTTTGCTGACCGACTAGATCACCATCTAGTCGGTCAGTTCTTCTTGAACCAACTAACATGCACAAGAAGTCCAAATCGAAGCGCGATGCTTCGGTAAAGTTAGAATGGACTTCTACTAAGATCCTAGAGCTAAGATAGGAGCGATATGAAGATATAAATCGTAAGACCTACTCAAGGATTAACATTCTATGATAGAAGCTTAAAGACTATAAATTAAACTTGACGATACCGTCTTCAATAGCTTCAATCGAATCTTCATGACTTCTAAAAAGGTCCAAAAGCTTCAACGAAGCTTTAGGCATTGAATACGAGCTTTGAGAAGTCTTAAGATGTCACTTTGAGTGTTCTTGTGAATTTGGCGACGATCTCCATAACTGCGCTCACAAATTGTTAGTTCACGATTTATTTATGTTTGCTCATCATCCAAAACCAAATACGGGGAGTCCAATACTCAACATTCTCCCCCTTTTTGGTGATGACAAACCAACATAAATAATAATCAAAAATAATGATTCAAATGTAAAATACTTACTCCCCCTGCATTGATGACACGTTAATTCCAAATAGAATAAATATAAATTGCATCAAGCAGACGAGTGAGATATATAATGAGAATCGATTATTGAAATATCGGATTTGAAAATCCTTATATATATCTTAACTCCCCCTGAATCTAACATATCAAGTTAGATTCTTGGAAATAGAGATAAATTTTCATTTGCCCTATTCATTATCATTATCTCTCCCCCTTTGGCATTATACCAAAAATGGGGGGCATACAACGACAACAACAAGGATAAAGAAAATCCAATATCGGGAGTCTTAGAATATGACGATGGACCAAATTGACACCAAGGAAAATAATCGAAAATGAATCAAAGTGTGCCAAATTGTCCATTTTCGAAAAACGAAAATTAAAATCATCAAAATACCAAATATAAATTCACTTATTGAATAAAGAAACGTACTCTTCAATACTCAATATTCTTGGTTAAATTTGTGCATGGAAAACAATTCTATGTAATTATAGAAATAAATCTATTTAACCAAGTTATGATCGTCGAGCGACGAAATCATTCATCATAGACATTAAAAAACGAATATAAATGAGCACAATGAAGCAAAAGAGATCAACGATGTGTATATATATATATATATATATATATATATATATATATATATATATATATATATATATATATATATGAAGCATGAGTACATCCAAAAATACATCGACACCATACGAACAAAAAGTGCAACATCTATATGAACATAAAAAAGATACAACATACGTCATCGACACATCATCATCAAACATCCAACAAAATGAAGAAACATCAAGTACACCGACATCCAAAACATCAAAATACATCAAAACACCACCAAAACTCTATCCTAACCCAAAACACTCTCTAAAAGATGTATCATCCAATGATCACCGGAGAGTCCTCCAAACTGACTCTCAAGAAGGAGTGGTAGGATTAGCAGTCTCCGTAGGTCCAGTCGAAGGAGTGGACTCAGGCTCTGCTGGGAGGAGTGGTGTGTCAACAGACGCAATCGTCGGGGCAGGAGTGGAAACATCAACAGCAGGCTCAACGGCAGAGGCACCAGGTGGAACGTCAACAGGAGCAGACGTCTCTGGAGCACCAGTAGACTCATCCACTGGAGCAGAAGACTCTGGAGGACCTGAAGAAGTAGCAGCACCAGCGACGGATGTGGTAACAGTGGCAGGAGTGGCCTCAGCGCCACGAGCAATAGAATCAACGAGCTCATCGAGCTCCTCATCGTCCATCTCATCATCCTCAGAAACAGAAGGAGGGAGGTCAATACCCATAATCCTAGCCATACGATACACAACCTCCTCGGTACGAGCCAAACGAGACTCGTGACGACGAAGTAAGATAGAGATATCATCTAGTGTGGTGGCAGGAGGTGGGGCTGCAGCAGCTGAAGGTGTGGCCTGGGAAGCAGAAGGAGTCGACCGATGTACGTGACGAAGTGCCGCAAGAGACTTCTTGACGGCCGTCGCGTTCAGGGGTGGACCGAGGGGACGCTCATCATCAGGAGGCAAAAGAACACCAAAGTGACGGAAGACCAAAGTCAGAAGACAAGGATATGGGATGTGCGCCGATTTACTAGACTTGCGAATACACTCGAAAGAATCCATCTTGTCGAGTATAATGCAAGCCCAGTTAATCGAGCTACCCATGAAAAGTGCGTATATCAACTTCAGAAAAGGCTAAGACGGAAGTGAGGAAGATCCATACTTGGGCAATAGGCAGGATTTCAGGATAAGATTAATCACCCAAGCATTCGGCTTGAGTGATTTGGAAGGAACACCTATGAATGCTGGAGGGATCACGTGAAAGATATCAGCGAGGGTCGGCTGATCGAGAGTGGAGATATCGTCTACAGAAATGTCAGACGGGAGGAGGCCAGACGATGAGCATCCTATCAACTCCCCCAAGATCTCTGTCGTGAGGACTATCGGAGTCCCCAAAACAGAAGTCTCGATGGAGTGGGTCTCATCGTACTGACCCCATGTACGATTGGCATAGAAGAGCTTGACCAGGCGAGGATAGGGTCGAGGGTTCGCCTTAGGGTCAAATCTGAGGTAATCCAAAAGTCCGCTATAGGATAGGAGGTCTGCAAGGCCAAGGAAGTCAGAGAACTGAACGAAATGCTTCAATAGCAGTGGGCAGTGCTCTATACGGTTGTAAGACGCTAGACACATCGGGTCGTCGCGACACAACGATATATCAACACCGCCTACCGGCATCGGGGCCTTTCCCTTAGCCTTACGGTCCTAGGAGGAGGTGGAGGAGTAGGTGCCCTCTCGGGATGCTCAGGAATGTACTCTTCCTCGGTATCATCCTCAGAGTCATCACCTGAACGCTCACCGGGAGGGGTAGGAGCACGGAACTTTCTGGGTTGAGATTTGGGCTTGGAAGATTGGCCTTTGGCTTTGGGCTTAGATGTCCTCTTCCTCTTCAACGGTGGTGAAGACGAAGAGGGGGGACATGTAGTTTTGGCCCTACGCTTAGGTGGAGATGAAGCGGTCGCGGCCTCTATGGTTGATCGGGCTATTTTGACCGGGCCTGAACGGGCCGGGTCTACTACGGCCTTGAGGCCCCGGCCCAAGGGTCCTACGGGTGGGCCGCACTTCTCCCCCCAATACGAAGGCCCAAAAAGATTACCCACTTTCATAGTGGATGAAATGATGGCCCTACTTAACGGCCATCATTTTATCCATCATGGCTCGTAAGACATGGCAACCATCTTCATGGCCATAACTTGCCAATGATGGTCCGACTTAAATGGCCATCAAGGCTCGACTTCATGGCCAGACTTAATGGCCATCACTCCCCCGCCATTATGGCCCGCCAGTTATGGCAACCGCAATGCCCATTACTCCAGCCTTCATGGCCCGCCAATTATGGCAATCACTCATGGCCATGACTCCACCTTCATGGCGTCATCAAGTGGGCGCAATTAGAGGGGGTCAACACTTCCCCATTTGCATGACCCCATGAATGGCGGCCATGATGTCACGTCATGGCACATTATGAGCATGATTCGTCTATATGAGGAGGGGGCATGCGTCATTTGAAAGGGGCCGGATCTTGGCGATCTACAACCATGGTATCGTATACTATCTCTATTACTCAATCTTACACCTTCTTCCGCCTTTACATATTTCTCCTCCATAGCTCGGCTCGAGGATGGGGGCTCGGTCTCTCCGTGAACCGAGCCCGATCCCACCGAGCATCCCTCAGACAAGATCTGACTTTGGCATCGGAGGGGATTTGGTCGGAACCAAGGTCCGACCCCCCTGACGAGCTCTTTCGTCCATTTAGGTCCAGGAGATCCCGTGGCGCCGAGGCTACCCCTCAGCGTCATCACAGCCGGAGCCGAGCGCCCTCGTCCCCGAGCCCGTTCGTCTCCACCACCAGAAGATAGTCGCTCTGTCGAGGCCACCCCTCGATGCCAGGAGAGACCGAGGCCAGGCGCATCCATCCGAGCCGAGGCTTCCCCTCAGCTCCACGCCGGCCGCGCATCAAGCGAGATGACCGAGGCTACCCCTCGTCGTCCGACCGTCCGAGGCCGAGCACTTCACACCGGGCCGAGGCTTCCCCTCAGCCCCCCAGAGGCCGAGGATCCAGACCCGGCCCAGCTGATTCTACGTCAACTACATCTCCGATTCGCGTCGCGTCTACGTGCGCTCGACGCACCCAAGGGACCTTAATCGGCCCCTTGACCACGTTGACCGGGTAGTCCACGGTCAACGATACTGTGGTGAGGAAACACTCTGAAACATCTGGCGCCGTCTGTGGGAACGAGTCAACAACCATGGCATCAACCACAACGAAAAGGACTTGTTCCCCTAATCAAATGCCCAAAAAGCTACCTCCTGACGGGGGGAACACTCCGACTCTCGGAGGATGATTCTGTGTAACCACAGTGGATCTGTCGATCCGAACTCCCCTTCAAAGATGTGAATCGACCAAACGCTGCTAACATATCTCCGAATCATCAGAGAAGGCCGACGGTCATGCTTTCTTGAGACACCTCGCCTTCGTTCTTCGATCAATCCGAAGAGTGTTCTGACCGCTGGCATCAGCAACCAACTGATTCACTCGAGGGTGGGCCCCTCTCGCGCCCCGACCCGACAACAGCGAGAGAGAGCCGTTCCACTCCGTTAAACATTCCGAAAGGCGAGATCCGGCGGGGCATCAAGCTCACCATCCCGAGCAAAATGCCGCCTCTGCAATCAAATCTTCGTGGATCTCATCCACACCGCTGATCTTGCTTTCACCGAGCCCTGCAGCAAGTCAGAAACCTGGCTCCTCGCCATCAAAGACAAATCTCCGGAATGCCTCATCTCTAGTCGATCTCCGACATCAGATCGTTGTTGGAGGTTCGAGTATGGAAGACTACCTCTGAGCAATGATTGCCAATTGTCATTACAGTTGTCAGCACAATGAAGAGGAACCAAGTTGACCGAGGCCAAAACAGAGTGATCTTCACAAATTGTCAGACAACAATTAGAACCCGTCTGATATTCATGAACGACCTACCGCCTCCGCCATTGCCACGCATCTCCATCAAATTGGGCGTCAACCGAGGCCGTCATGATGATATCGAGTTTCCCCTACCTTGCATGCAACCCTGGAAACAACCGATCCAGGAATGTGCTGTGTTTGAGTTCGTCCTCTCCTGACTTGGACGAGGCCCTCCCACATGGGCTCGGACGAGGGCATCGTGGATAGGGAGAGCTCGGCGGTTCCTCCCGCAAGAAGCTCGGATGGGCCCACATCACCGAGTTCGCAATGCTCACCACCGACAAGCGCATCTCCCATGACTATCTCGCCCCGCCCCGACTGGCGCCATCTACCATTGCCAGAGGACAGGTCATAGATCCGCCGGGATCGACGATGGGAACCAAGATCATGGCGTCAGATCACTCGATCTCATCCCCTATCTCAAACGGTCCCTCAGCAACCCTGCGGATCTGAGTACAGGCTTCGCCGGGCTTGGCGAGTAACTGATCTGAATAACTGATCCGAGTAGCTCGCCCTGTTGTGCTACCCAGGCCGAGCGTCTGAGCCATTAGGCCGAGCATCCGAGCATCCGAGCCCCATCTCAAACATCCAAACAATGACTCCTGGAGTTCTCCTGGGGCAGACAGAAGCCGCCACCCGCTCGGTGAATGACCCCGACCCTCGATCCCATGAAGGGCCTGCTCAGCCTCCTTCGGCATGCACAAGATGGTCTCGATCGCGTGAAGAGCGGTACTCTTCTGATTGAAATTCTGGATGTATGGCTCTAGGGCCAGCGAATGCATCCAATGGATGTCCTCGATGGTGATCTTGAAGCCATAAGAGACGCAAGCCTCGGCGCCCGAACCTCCTTCACGAAGAGGCAGGGGAGGTTCTCGACAAAAATCCCGTTGGAGGCGGCGAAGGATGTGATCACACATGGGATGAAGAGACGCGCGCGGCGGGAATAGGATGACAGACCACCCCTAACGGAGATCTGCCCATCGTTAGAAAGCTTTCCATAAGGTTCGTTCGAATCTCTTTCTGTGATTACAAAAGCAAATGTCGAGTAATCTTGATCGCGAATAACCACTCCCCTTGGTTTCTACCATGTCTCGTTCGAGCTCCCCCGGGCTGCCGACCAGGATGAGTGTTGGGCATGCCGTGCACATGGAGCATCGGGCATGCCGAACGCACCAAGCGAAGGGGAGCAAGGCAACATCGTCGGGCCAAACCGGAAATACAGGAAGCATTTCCTCAACCCCAACCGGCCTAGTCCCCCTGGTGACCACGCTCCCTAGGGCTGATGGGCTCTTCCACTGTTGCCGACAACGGCTTCCCCTTCAAAGGAGCCCCCAATGACGCATATGATCGGCGAGATAATGATCGGGAGCTTCATCGAACAAACGAGGTCGGACCCTGACGGCAGGGCGATCAGACACTTGTAAGCATCTCGAGGCCACGAAGAAAACTCCCGCAACGAGGACTACAACGGGGTCTCGAAGGAGTTCAACAGGAGGCTCGAGGCCATGGCCGGCAGGCTCATTGATCGGATGAGCCTAAGATTTCCGCTCAACCTTGGGACACTTCGCATCACAGCCAGCAACGGAGCTCGCCGCCGAATTAGCATGGTGTGATTTCTCCTGGTCTAGTTTGGACGCCCTCATTGGTGCTGGCATTTTCGCACTGGCTGGGCAGGAGGCTAAAGGCAGTGGAGATCCCTGTTGCACGTCGATCATTTGCGTATCTTCGGGGAGAGCTAGGCGATTTCGTGGCATTTATCACTGCTGGCAAACAACATACTGGAATACGCCATCAACGGCGCCGATGTCTCTCGCTCGTGGACGCCTTATTTTACCACCCTGCTCTCGCCTTCGTCCTGCCCGACCAAGGCATCTACCGAGCACCTCCATATTGATGCCGTTGCGAGGATCAAAGAGCATGCCAAGCTTACAGGGTAACCCCTGTCGGACCCCACCAACCAATCCGGTTAAGCTGCTCGTCCGGACTACGTTCGGATAACTGAGCAGCCCTTTCGAAGGGCCGCCAAAGCTACAACCAGTCCAGACCAAAGCCGACCCAGCAAAAAGGTCAAAATGTCCTCTTCCCCTTGCTAATTAATTGTGTGCTATCAGACAACTACAAGATCTTCCCTAACAATTCTGCTCTCTTAAAACTTCTTACGAGATGGTGATAAAAAGCCACATCCTCCGGTTTCAACAAATGTCTCACAAAAAGCTTGTAGATGAGGCTGTCATGGCCGCGACAACGCCGGATCACACGACGACCGGCATTGCGGCCTCGGCCAACTTGAGGGAGAGGCGCAAGGAGTGCTTCTAGATCCGAAGACGGGCCAGGAAGACGCGGGGCTACAAGCGGCTTGGCAAGGCCGCCAAGGAGAATGAGATCTCGATCGACTTCAGACAAGAGACAACACCAACGACCCTCGCAAGCGTCGGGCTTAGCCCCGACTCGGCCTTCATCGATGGCCCTACCACCATCTCTGGCGATTGTCTCGACGTCCGTCATACCGACGCCGTGCTGCCATCATATAGGCTGAGCTCCCATCACTGCGCTGCCCCTGCCGAGCTACCTTGGTCGTACCGCCAAACAGACAGAAGCAGTGGCCGGTGCGAGAGCCAGGGCTGGAGCCGGAGCTGGAGCCAGAGCTGGAGCAGGAGATACGATCCAGACAAAAGTCAGAGCTGGAGCTGGAGCTGAAGTTGGAAATGGAACTGGAGCTGTGTCTAGATGAGGCCGACCCATCCAAGAGGAGGCTGACCACACCAGTTTAAACAACCCAGGAGGAGGCCGACCAGACGAGTCCGACCACCTTGCCAAGTATCGGAGTCTCAACGCCAAGCCACCGTGTCGAGCTTACAAAGTTATCCCCACTGCGACGGAGCTGTTGAACCAGTCGAGCATCCAGACCGCTCCTCCGACCATGGCCGAGCCGTCTAGCCGAAGCACCGTCTGAGTTCGAGCAACCAAGCAGCTCCTCCGATCGAGGCCGACCAGTTCAGGCCGAGACCGAGGCCGACCCCAGAGGACCGACCGGTTCGGCCAGACGAGTCGACCACCCTTCCAAGCCTCCGAGCCACCTTGTCTCAAAGTCATCCTCATCCTGGCCAAGCCGATCTGGCCGGAGCACCCCCGTCCAAGTTCAAGCACCCAGATCGCTCCTCCGACAGTGCTGCTGGGTCCCCGCTTGCCGAACAACTCCTGCATCCACCGATCTGGTCGAAGCAATGGCAGAGCGCCACCATGGAATCTTCGAAAGGCTTCACAAGGTCTTCACCCTTTTCGTCGGCCATAAGTCGAGGGGCAACTCCCTTCGCAACCGAACGAACAGATCGGTCAAAGGGCTGGGGGCAACCCCCCAGCAGGCCGATCACTCCTTCGCCGGCCGTAAGCCGAGGGGCAACTCCCCTCGCCACCGAGCAGATCTCCTTCACCAGGCCGTAAGCCGAGGGGCAACTCCCCTCGCCACCGAGCGGATCTCCTTCGTCGGCCGTAAGCCGAGGGGCAACTCCCCTCGCCACCGAGCGGATCTCCTTCGTCGGCCGTAAGCCGAGGGGCAACTCCCCTCGCCACCGAGCGGATCTCCTTCACCGGCCGTAAGCCGAGGGGCAACTCACCTCGCCACCAAGCGGATCTCCTTCGTCGGCCGTAAGCCGAGGGGCAACTCCCCTCGCCACCGAACGGATCTCCTTCACCTGTCGTAAGCCGAGGGGCAACTCTCCTCGCCACCGAGCGGATCTCCTTCGTCGGCCGTAAGCCGAGGGGCAACTCCCCTCGCCACCGAGCGGATCTCCTTCGCCGGCCGTAAGCCGAGGGGCAACTCACCTCGCCACCGAGCGGATCTCCTTCGTCGGCCGTAAGCCGAGGGGCAACTCCCCTCGCCACCGAACGGATCTCCTTCGCCGGCCGTAAGCCGAGGGGCAACTCCCCTCGCCACCGAGCGGGTCTCCTTCGTCGGCCGTAAGCCGAGGGGCAACTCCCCTCGCCACCGAGCGGATCTCCTTCGTCGGCCGTAAGCCGAGGGGCAACTCCCCTCGCCACCGAGCGGATCTCCTTCACCGGCCGTAAGCCGAGGGGCAACTCACCTCGCCACCGAGCGGATCTCCTTCGTCGGCCGTAAGCCGAGGGGCAACTCACCTCGACACCAAACAAATCGCAACAACTTATTGTCACTAGTTGGCTCAGCAAGCCGGACCGATTTTACAAAAGGAGCATCTTCTCCCCCCTTATACTACATCTCCCGACCTCCACCTTAACAATGGTAGAGCTCAGAAGATGGGGGCAATTGATCGGGCTATTTTGACCGGGCCTGAACGGGCCGGGTCTACTACGGCCTTGAGGCCCGGGCCCAAGGGTCCTACGGGCGGGCCGCACTTCTCCCCCCAATACGAAGGCCCAAAAAGATTACCCACTTTCATAGTGGATGAAATGATGGCCCTACTTAACGGCCATCATTTTATCCATCATGGCTCGTAAGACATGGCAACCATCTTCATGGCCATAACTTGCCAATGATGGTCCGACTTAAATGGCCATCAAGGCTCGACTTCATGGCCAGACTTAATGGCCATCACTCCCCCGCCATTATGGCCCGCCAGTTATGGCAACCGCAATGCCCATTACTCCAGCCTTCATGGCCTGCCAATTATGGCAATCACTCATGGCCATGACTCCACCTTCATGGCGTCATCAAGTGGGCGCAATTAGAGGGGGGTCAACACTTCCCCATTTGCATGACCCCATGAATGGCGGCCATGATGTCACGTCATGGCACATTATGAGCATGATTCGTCTATATGAGGAGGGGGCATGCGTCATTTGAAAGGGGCCGGATCTTGGCGATCTACAACCATGGTATCGTATACTATCTCTATTACTCAATCTTACACCTTCTTCCGCCTTTACATATTTCTCCTCCATAGCTCGGCTCGAGGATGGGGGCTCGGTCTCTCCGTGAACCGAGCCCGATCCCACCGAGTATCCCTCAGACAAGATCTGACTTTGGCATCGGAGGGGATTTGGTCGGAACCAAGGTTCGACCCCCCTGACGAGCTCTTTCGTCCATTTAGGTCCAGGAGATCCCGTGGCGCCGAGGCTACCCCTCAGCGTCATCACAGCCGGAGCCGAGCGCCCTCGTCCCCGAGCCCGTTCGTCTCCACCACCAGAAGATAGTCGCTCTGTCGAGGCCACCCCTCGATGCCAGGAGAGACCGAGGCCGGGCGCATCCATCCGAGCCGAGGCTTCCCCTCAGCTCCACGCCGGCCGCGCATCAAGCGAGACGACCGAGGCTACCCCTCGTCGTCCGACCGTCCGAGGCCGAGCACTTCACACCGGGCCGAGGCTTCCCCTCAGCCCCCCAGAGGCCGAGGATCCAGACCCGGCCCAGCTGATTCTACGTCAACTACATCTCCGATTCGCGTCACGTCTACGTGCGCTCGACGCACCCAAGGGATCTTAATCGGCCCCTTGACCACGTTGACCGGGTAGTCCACGGTCAACGATACTGTAGTGAGAAAACACTCTGAAACAATGGTCATGGGGGATGCCCCAGAGGAAGTAATCGGAATCCTCGTTTTTGCCATGATCTTGGCACAATGAGTTCAAGCAATCGAAGTTTGAAATTGATCAAACAAACCTAAGCACACAAACCCTAAGAGTAAGTTCGAAACCCTAAATCGAAATGAACTTAAGCAAGTTTACAAACCCTAGATGCAAAGTTGACCTAGATCAAACCCTAGAGCAGGAATCGAGGTCAAGGAGGAAGGAGATACCCTAGGAGGAGTGATGACGGCGGCGGATGGTCGGAAGTTGGCCGGAGACGATCGGAATACGAAGGGTCACGAACGGGGGTTTGGGGGGTTTCGAGCTGGAGAAGGTATGAGCAACCGACTAAATGAGAAATAAGTCGATTAGAGTGGGTTTAAGTCGGTCGAAATCATGAAAAGACATGACTGCCCCTGAGCACTTAGTCGGTCACAGTTCAATCTCTGACCGACTAGATGACGATCTAGTCGGTCGGGTAACAAGCTTGAACCGACTAAAGTGAAACAGCGACCAGTCGAAGATTTCCTGACTGAGAATTAGTCAGTCTACATTCAAATACTGACCGACTAGATCTCAATCTAGTCGGTCGATAAGTAAACTTGAACCGACTAAAGGAGCTAAGCTGGAGAGGAAACCCTAATAGCTTGAATTAGTCGGTATGAATTCTTTTACTAACCGACTAGATACGAATCTAGTCGGTTGGTGATTGAACTGATACCGACTAGATGAGTCCAAAGGATTAGAGAATGAGCTAGTCGGTCTGAGTTCATTAGCTGACCGACTAGATGCAAATCTAGTCGGTTGGTTGATGAACTGAGACCGACTAGATGAGTTTAAAAATTGACAAATAAGTTCTCTCCTAAATACACTTGGACGAAATATCGTAATCCTCTCAAAAATCATCTAAACTACCCCATTAAACATCGAAATCTCAAATATGACATTCAAATATAAATTCGAGCAAAAATTCAAAATATCACATAAAATCCCGAAAAGTCCAATAAATCTAGCATGAACGAAATATAGCGAAATATAATAGCATGCAAGATTATTGAATGAAACATGAATCCTATATCTCGGATTCACCCATAATCCCTAATTCTCGACGCAACCGCACAAAGGAGTCCTCCTTTAGGGGTTTCGTGAAAATATCGGCGATTTGCTTTTGGGTTTCAACGTACACTAATATGATGTCCTTTTTAGCAACATGATCTTCTAAAAAGTGGTGTCAGACATCTACGTGTTTAGAACGGGAATGGTGCACCGGATTCTTTGAAAGACAAATAGCACTTTGGTTATCCACCATGATAGGGCTAGTATCACAATGAATACCAAAATTCTTTAGTGTGTGTCTAATCCAAAGAACCTGGGCACATGCAGCACCGGCGGCAATGTATTCCGCCTCGGTGGTTGAAAGTGATACCGAATTTTGCTTCTTGGAAAACCAAGAGACAAGGGAATTTCCTATAAAATGGCAAGTGCCACTAGTACTCTTCCTGTCGGATTTGCATCCCGCATAATCAGCGTCACTGTATGAGACTAACTCATATGTGCTAGATTTCGGATAAAGTAATCCAAAATCTAAAGTGTAACTTAGATAGCGAAAAATACGTTTTACCGCTACTAAGTGAGAATCCTTAGGTTGAGACTGATAACGAGCACAAATACAAACGGTAAACATGATATCGGGCCTACTGGCGGTAAGATAAAGTAAACTACCTATCATACCTCGTTATAGACGAATGTCTACATCTTTTTCGCCCGTATCTTTATCAAGATGTGTTGTAGTGCTCATAGGAGTCTTTTTCCCGGAGGCATTCTCCATTCCAAATCGCTTTAGCAACTCCACCGTGTATTTCGTTTGGTGGATGAAGATTGCATCGTTCATTTGGCGAATTTAGAGACCTAAGAAATATTTGAGTTCGCCCATGTGGCTCATCTCAAATTGTTCCTTCATCACATTAGAAAACTCTTCGCAAAGAGCAAAGTTAGTAGCATCGAAAATGATATCATCAACATAAATTTGAACTAATAAAATATCATTATTCGCATGCTTGACAAAACGTGTTGAATCGGCTTCGCCCATTTTAAATTTCAAATCCAAAAGAAAATTCTTTAGGCGATCATACCAAGCTCGAGGAGCTTGTCTCAAACCGTAAAGAGCTTTCTTTAGTTTAAAAACATGATTTGGAAATTTTTCATTTATGAAGCCCAGAGGTTGAGAAACGTAAACTTCCTCAACAACATCTCCGTTTAAAAATGCACTTTTAACATCCATTTGAAATAATTTAAAATTTTTATGGCATGCAAAAGACAATAATAATCTAATTGATTCTAATCTAGCTACCGGAGCGAAGGATTCTTCGAAATCGATACCTTCCTCGTGTCGATAGCCTTGAGCTACTAACCGAGCTTTGTTCCGGACGACGACTTGGTTTTCGTCGGTTTTGTTCTTGAAAATCCACTTTGTCCCTATGACGGTGTGGTTCTTCGATGGCAATGGAATAAGCTCCCAAACCTCATTCCTCTCGAATTGAATGAGTTCCTCCTCCATGGCTAAGATCCAAGCACCATCTTCGCACGCTTCATTAACATTCTTTGGCTCAATCGATGAGGCAAAGGCACAATTGGCGAAGTGGTGGACTTGCAATCTTGTTTTGACTCTATCATGAATATTGCCAATAACTTGCTCATGGGGATGGTCACGAACCGTATGAAGCCGTTTGAGAATTCCCTGATCACTAGGAACATTCTCAACAACCTCATTAGTCGGGTTAGTATCAATAGAATCAATTGAATCATTAGACTTAGAATTATCAAACGAATCACATAAAACATCCATAGAATCATCATCATTTGAAATTCTAGAAGGAATGAAATTCTCATTAAAAGAGACATGTAATGATTCCTCGATCGTAGAGGATCTTTTGTTGTATATCCGGTAGGCTTTGCTACGTGAGGAATACCCAATAAATATCCCCTCATCCGATCTCGGATCAAACTTGTCCAAATTTTCATAAGTGTTTTTAATAAAACATTTTGCACCGAAAACACGAAAATGTTTAACTTGAGGCAATCTACCAAACAACAATTCATAGCAAGTTTGTTTGGTGCCGGGCCTCAAAAGTATTCTATTAAACACATAGCAAGCGGTGTGTACCGCTTCCGCCCAAAATTGATGGTCAAGTTGGCTATCATCAAGCATAGTGCGAGCACACTCCACTAGCGTCCTATTCTTTCTCTCAACTACACCATTTTGAGGAGGTGCACGAGGGAAAGATAAGGTGTGTGTAATACCAACTTCATCACAAAATGTCTCAAAAGACTCATTCTCAAATTCCCCTCCATGATCACTACGAATAGTGACAATGGTGGTTCCAATGAGATTTTGTACTTTTTTAACAAAAATTGTGAAGTTTTCAAAAGCTTCATTTTTATTACACAATGAAAATACCCAAGTAAACCTAGAAAAGTCATCAACGATGACAAGTCCATATCTAGCATTACCTAATGAAGCAACTCTAGTTGGCCCAAATAAATCTAGATGTAATAGCTCTAGAGGCCGCTTAGAAGAAATGCTTTTCTTAGGTTTAAATGAAGATTTTGGAAGCTTGCCTCGTTGACACGAGTCACAAAAGCTTTTATTTTGAAAGACAAGCTTAGGGAAGCCTCTAATAAAATTTAACTTGGAAAGCTTAAAAAGTGTTCCAAAGTTCACATGACCAAAACGTCGATGCCATAAGTGTTGTTCACTTGTGTTGGCAATAAGACATTGTTCATGTGATCTTGGAAGATCTAGGATATATATATCCTTATGGCGTGTGCCGGAAAACAATAATTCATTATTATCTTTTCTTAAAATATGGCACATTCCTTTCGCAAAGTTAACTTTGTAACCTTTGTCACAAAGTTGACTTATTGAAATAAGATTGTGGTTTACTCCTTTAACAAGGTAAACATTATATATAAGGGGTTTAGAAGGATTACCCACTTTTCCAACACCTATGATGGTTCCGCTCTCGTTGCCTCCAAATACTACCCGGTTCCCATTTACGATGGGCACCACTTCGGAGAGCAATTGAACGTCACCCGTCATGTGTTTTGAACACCCGCTATCGAGTATCCAATTTCTCTTAGAGCTAAATTTAAATTTGTTGCTCCGTTCCTTTTTCTTGAGTACCTATAGATATGAAATGTCGTATCATGGTACCCAAGGTCATTGGGTCCTAAAAATTAGACCTTTGGAAGCCAAGTCCAATTGGACTTAGACTTCCCCACATAATTACTACTATGCACAACATTCGAAAAATAAGCATTCATATAAACTTGTTTTTCGTCCATGCTTGTGTGCTTTGGGCTCCAAATAGTGAAAATCTTGGGAGCCCTCATCCTATTGGGTGCATGCATGCGACGTTGATTTCTACGTGATGCATGTTGTGGATAGGCATAAGGAACATGATGGAATGGTGCACGACGATAATTATTCATATGATGACGTGGGTGAATATATGCATGTGGGGAAACACGTGCGTGAGGGTGTCTCACATGGTGTGCACGAGCCCGTGAACGTGTAGCATAGAAATCATCATATGTGTGAGCCGGTGGAGTAGGACGTGTGTTCCTACGTGGCATGGTATTGGTGTACATGTAGGCATGCCCCTTCTTTGGAGGTCCACCCAAAGTGGGTTTCTTTCCGAAAGAGGGTGTGGACGAGGTGGAAGCACCATTGGTAGATGAACTACCAATAGAGTGTTTGCTACCACTCGTCGAAGCACCGGAAGTTGGCCTAACAAAAGTAGTGGCCGACTTGGATGAATTTCCCATCGTATACACCAAGCCAACATGGTGATTGGCCGGAGGTAAGACACTTAGGATATTATCCAAATGGCCCTTAACCTTATTGAATTCACTGATTCGGCCTAATATGATCTCATATTTCTCGGTGAGAGAACGCAAGGAAGTATCCAAAGTGGATACTTGCGATGTGAGCACATAAACACGAGATTTGAGACTTTCATTCTCAATACTCAAAGTCGAGTTTTGAGAAGTCAAATCCTCTATCTTATGTTCTTCCGGATCCTCAATGCTAACATGTTCAAGTTGAGTCTTGAGATTAACAATCTCATTCTTCAACTCTTCAACAACGGTGGCGTTGTTGGTGATGATAGTTTTAGGCGAGGTTTAGATGCTAGCTAAATCATCTTTTACTTTAGTATACCTATTTACTAATTTAGTATACTTAGACCACAATTGAGAATTAGCATTCCTAAAGTCATCCATTGTTACCTCATCGCCTTCATTGTCGCTATCATCGGAAGAGGAAGATCCTTGATCATGCTCCTCTCTTGCCATGAAGCACATGTGCGCTTGCTCCACTTGCTCATCGTCCGACTCTCCGCTTGAGGAATCCTCGGAGTCGGTGAATGTTGCTCTGACAAGTCCCTTTTTGTACCCCTTTTTGTACTTCTTGGACTTATCGAATTTCGGCGCCTTCCACTTCTCCTTTTGCTTATTTAGAGGACACTCTGCTTTCATGTGTCCTGGCTTATTGCACTTGAAACACAAAGGAGAGGGGGCGTTAGAAGAACCAAATTTAGCTTTGTTCTTATAGTTACCTTTTTGGAAGAAACGGTTGAACTTCTTGGCCATGAATGCCATGGACTCCAAGTCCAACTCGTTTTTCGAGTCTTCATCATCGGTTGATGTGGAAGTTGATGGAGCGGCCTTGAAAGCAATAGCCTTCTTCTTTGGCTCGTCTTGCTTTAGATAGGACTTCATCTTATCCTGCAGCTTAAGCTTGCTATCCTTGCGAACCTCGTATGACATTAAAGTACCCATTAGTTGAACAACGGTATAGGTTGTCATGTCATTACCTTCCTCGATGGCGAAGGTCCGTTTCTCCCAACTAGAAGGAAGTCCATCGATGATCTTCGAGACTTTCTCCTTTTGGGTGTAGGTTTTGCCGAGAGCCTCTAACTCGTTTGTGATGTCGACGAAGAGAGCGTAGTACTCCTTTATCTTCTCATCCTGTATCATATGAAACAACTCGTAATCTCTATTAACTACCACGAGTTTAGAGTCTCTTACCCTACTAGTCCCTTCATGTAATATGAGGAGAGAATTCCATATTTGATATGCACTCTTACATGTGCATATCTTATTGAAATCCTCGGGTTCCAAGGCGTATTGCAAGGTGTTCATTGCCTTGGCATTGCTCACCTCCGCGGCGACTTCCGCGGGAGTCCACTTCTCAAAGTCTTCTTCGGTAGGCTCGACGTATTCCTTCATCATGGCCCTCTATAGAGATGCACTCCGGAGGAAAGTTTCCATCCGGCATTTCTAGTACCCGTAGTTGGTACCGTTGAAGAATGGAGGACTCGTCGAGGAATGTCCTTCTATCACCGAAGACGCTCTTTCACGGTTCCTGAAGGTGCTATAGTCGGAAGGTGGACGAATGGTCTTGTTGTCGTTGGCAGACATAGCGTAGACTTGGCTCTGATACCAAATGTAATGCCCTACAAGCTACTGCACAAGTACTAGAGGGGGGGGGTGAATAGTACTTTAAAAATAACAAGGAGTATAATTCCTAATTATCGTGCAAACAACTACCAATCAATTTGCGGAAGCTTAAATTGATGACAACAACAAAATTAACAATGCAAACAATTGATATTACTGGGTTCGGATCCACCCAAGTCTCCCTGACTTGTTCCCGGTGATCCTACGTCCCAACCACCCGGATCCCCTCCGGATACTTAGGTTAGAAACCCTAACCCAAGATTTCCACTATGAATATCTTGTGAAAAAACTTCACAAGATCAAATCATACTATCAATAGCAATAGTGAATCCCACAACCCGGGATCACAACCTTCTCTCACAACCGAGAGAATCAAAAGCAATAAATGAGTTTATATGAAATAAACAACAACTTACCACAAACCCTATACCTTGAGTATTCTTACCGAATTAGGGCAAGGAGGGATTTGAGGAAGGAGAAGTCACCAAGACCTAGCACCACCAATATGAGCAGCAATGGGTGCATAGGAATGAGTAGGAGACTTGATTCAAGCAATAGCTTGGATGGCTCAACAAGAACAAAGTTCTCTCAAGATGGATTCTAGATCTCAAATGAGGGAGAGAATGATTTCTTGTGAGGAAGAGAGCTTTGGAAATGAGTTTCAATCTCTAACTCTTTCAATCTGAATAAGTCTCTTAATGGCAGCTCTAACCTAGAGAGAAATGACCAAGCTTCGTATTTATAGGGTCCCATAAAACTGAGCTAGGTCAAATCCCAACGGATAGAAATCTGAAGCAATTAGTCGGTCAAAGAACAACCACTGACCGACTAGTTCATAAACTAGTCGGTCGGTGCCACAACATGAACCGACTAAGAGATGAACAGTGAATAGATGAAGTTTCAGACCTAAAAAACTAGTCGATCCAAGAAGACTTTCTGACCGACTAGTTTCTCAACTAGTCGGTCGGTTAGTTAACTTAGACCGACTAAGAGTCAAAAACTATTAGTCTCAATACAAATTGATTTAGTCGGTCCAAGAACAAATGTTGACCGACTAGATTATCAACTAGTCGGTCACCAAACGTTCTTAGACCGACTAATGATAAACAGTAGCTCAGGAGAAAATTGGCATGTACAGTAAAGCTCAACTAGTCGGTCAAAGAAGCATCACTGATCGACTAGTTCACAAACTAGTCGGTCGGTGAGTCAACGTAGACCGACTAACTGTAAACAGTACTGAGCAAGAAAAGACTGACTGAAACTAGTCGGTCCAAGAAGCTTTGCCGACCGACTAGATCACCATCTAGTCGGTCAGTTCTTCTTCTTGAACCAACTAACATGCACAAGAAGTCCGAATCGAAGCGCGATGCTTCGGGAAAGTTAGAATGGACTTCTACTAAGATCCTAGAGCTAAGATATGAGCGATATGAAGATATAAATCGTAAGACCTACTCAAGGCTTAACATTCTACGATAGAAGCTTAAAGACTATAAATTAAACTTGACGATACCGTCTTCAATAGCTTCAATCGAATCTTCATGACTTCTAAAAAGGTCCAAAATCTTCAACAAAGCTTTAGGCATTGAATACGAGCTTTGAGAAGTCTTAAGATGTCACTTTGAGTGTTCTCGTGAATTTGGCGACGATCTCCATAACTGCGCTCACAAATTGTTAGTTCACGATTTATTTATGTTTGCTCATCATCCAAAACCAAATACGGGGAGTCCAATACTCAACAGTAATCGCCCTCCCAAGACGCCAATATGCAAGGACGTCCGCACTCTTCTAGATCTACCCAAGAATTCTCAAAGAACTCTCACAAAATATCAATATTCAACCCTTCAGAAAACTAGGACCGGCTGGCCTCTTATAACCCTCTACTGTAGTGTGCAAAGCAATTCTCTTCAAGCTTATTGTTTGCATAGCAATTTCGTTCTAGCTTGTTATGTGCATAGAAGTTTCACCCCTTTGGCTCCCGCGGCTTATGGACATCAAGTTTGCGTCTCCTCCTCTCGTACTTAATGATCGCATCAAAAAATGATAGGAACCAAGAAAAGATACAATTTTTATTAGATAAAACTGAAATAGAAGATAGTTTGATTACACTTAATGGTGTAATCGTCCTCCCAAGATGCCAATATGCGAGGACGTCCGCACTCTCCTAGATCTACCTAAGAATTCTCGAATAACGCTCACAAAATATCAATATTCAGCATCTAGAAAACTAGGGCCGGTTGGCCTCTTATAACCCCTACTGTAGTGTGCAAAGCAATTATCTTCCAGCTTGTTGTGTGCAAAGTAATTCCTCCATGACTTGTTGTGTGCATAGAAATTTCATACCTTTGGCTCCTGCAGCTCATGGACATCATGTTTGCGTCTCCTTTCGTACGTAATGATCGAATCATTACTCTGTCCTTAAAGATCCACTTTGTACTCAAGGTGGTGCATGAAGTGTGTGGGCCACCCATTCCAAGTATTGCATGTCTCCTCCCGGATCAAAAGGATGAGATTGGTCTCCACTGCCTTCACTATTGTCCTGAAGATGTCCATGGTAGTCGTCCATCAGATCTGAAGGTCCTCCATGCGCAAAACAGAATTGCTGATTCTCACAAGGTCGCCCAAATGAAAACCTTGGTCCATGGGGCCCATGTAGATTCTTCACGTCATCCTCAGGAACTAAAAGTAGCTGAAAATCATCGTTGAGAACTCGATGGGCTCCACGCATGTTCCTGGGTCCTGTATCATTCATCCACGGTTCAAGACGCATCTGATGGGCCTGCACAGTCATTACAAAGTCCCTACAGGCCTGCAAGCCCTGCATAAGCCTGCAGAGGCCCTGTAGTGGGCTGAATGATAGGAACCAAGAAAAGATACTATTTTTATTAGATAAAAACTGAAATAGAAGATAGTTTGATTACACTTAAAGGCGGTAATCGCCCTCCCAAAATGCCAATATGTGAGGACGTCCGCACTCTCCTAGATCTACCTAAGAATTCTCGAATAACTCTCACAAAATATCAATATTCAACATCTAGAAAACTAGGGCCGGCTGGCCTCTTATAACCAATACTGTAGTATTCAAAGCAATTCTCTTCTAGCTTGTTGTATGCAAAGTAATTCCTCCATGACTTGTTGTGTAATTAGAAATTTCGCCCCTTTGGCTCCCGTAGCTCATAGACGTCATGTTTGCGCCTCCTCTCGTACGTAATGATCGCATCACTTTCTTGTCGCCCTGCATGTAAATCAAAGTAATTCTGCTGTACTGTAATCTTCCCAGTTGTTCTGCTAGTGAATCTAGCCGGTTCTTGCATTTCTTTCTGAATATTTGCATTATATTATAGGAAACTGTTACGACTAATTTGGGCCAGCCCGAATTACAACGGCCCATGGCCCAGCCTCAAATAGGACGCCCACTAGGGAAGCCGGGTCCGCCCAGAAGAGCCCACGGACGAGGCTGAAGGCCCAGCCACTCCACCCTCGGGGCACCCGACTAGCCCCCATTTTGCCGAATTAACTGCCCCTCAGAATCCGCGACCCCTTAATGGCCATTAACAGACCCGTTAACGGGCGACCCCTCCACTACGCGAGAGTGTGAGGAGGCAGAGGCGGATCGTGGGGACGTGAAAGGAGGCAGGACGTGGGGCAATCACAAGGGACCCTATAAGGGGAAGGCCAAGGCGACGGAGAAAAGGGGATCGAGACTCAGGTAATCAGTAGAGAGGTATTCCATCAACGACCTAGGCATTAGCCATCTCAATTCCTCCCTCCCCCAAACCCGCGCCGTCTGGGTTGACGTTCCGGCTTCCTTATGAGCCGGATCCGCCCCGCCGAGTACCCTTTCAGACCTTGATCCGACTTAGGCATCGGAGGGGATTTGGCCGGAACCTAGGTCCGGCCTCCCTGACGAGTTTCCTCGTCTGTCCAGGAAGAAGCTGTCCGAGGCGCCGAGGCCACCTCTCAGCATCGAGCGGCCACCCCCCGTAGTCATCAGGTGGACGACTACTCGAGAACCAACCATCTAGCAAGGCACCGAGGCTACCCCTCGACGCGGATCCAGCCGAGGCCGAGCACGATCCACCGAGCCGAGGCTTCCCCTCAGCTCCCTGAAGGCAGAGGATCGACGCAACCCGGGGATTCCCCAGTCCGCGCCCGACCTCGCTTCCACCCACGCCGAGAGCACACGGGCTCGGCGATCCCAAGGGACCCCCAAGTCGTCCCCTTGACCACGTTGACCACGCGGCCGACGATCAACGAGCAGCGGTGAGAAAACACCCGTAAACATCTGGCGCCGTCTGTGGGAACGAACTTACACCCACGTCAAACCACCAAGATGGAACCCATCGGCAACGGCATGGGGGCACGTTCCACCCATCCCGGAGGAAGGAGCGTACCACGTCCCCGCCGAGAACCCGCACGGCCGCGCCGCCGGAGAGACCGACGATGCCCGGCTGGCCATGCAGGGACAACTCCGTGCCTACGCACAGGAGACCAACGCCAACATCCGAACTTTAGTCGCGATGATTCAACAGCTCGTCGGCAGCACTCCCACCCCCGAGGGTGGGGAGGGACAGACCTACCGCCAGGAAGAGGATCGCCGACCTCTTCGGTCCGCCGTGGTTGCCCACCATGGAAAAGTAGTGCACAACATGGAGCGGAGGTTCACCATGCCCGGTTTTCCCCAGCACGGTCTCCCACTCCCACCTCATTCAGAGAAGGAAATGGGAGGGACTCGGAGCGGACGGACGACGTCTTGAGGATGGCATCGTCCTCGCGTCCGGGATCGTCCAAACGTAGGCGGGATGATCGCCGGTCAGTGAGCGTCCGGTCTTTCCAGAGCGGAAGCAGCTGATGAGCAAGGATGCACCACCAAAATAGCTGGAAGGAGTATTCGTGCCAATCGAGTCAGGCACCCAAGATGGCGACGGCGCAAGAGGAGGTCAAGCTTCCACCCCCCCCGGTTGCAGCCGAACGGCAAGGAGGCGGGTGAAGGGGACCGACCCAGGTGCATCAACGGAGAACGATGCCCCCTGACTCGGAGGATAACCGAGGCACAGATACCCTCGAACTTCAAGGTGCCGACATTGGAGAAATACAACGGCATCAGTGACCCCGCGGATCATGTGATGGACTACGAGGGGGTCATGGCGTTCCAGGGTGCCGATGACACCCTGCTCTGCAGGGGTTTCTACTCCACCCTACAAGGGGCCGCCCGGACCTGGTACCTCAGCCTGCCCGGTCGGTCGATAGACAGCTTCTAGGAGCTCACCCAGTTGTTCTGCAAGCAATTTATGGCCGGGCGGCAGGTAAGACCAGATTCAGAACACTTGTTCAATATGGTACATGGACCGGCCGAATCTCTGAGACACTTCATGCATCGCTTCAATGTGGAGCGATTGAGCGTGGATAGCTGCCCCGAGCTGGTTGTGAAGGCGGCCCTGAAGAAAGGCCTGCGGCATAGGGGCTTGAAGAAATCGCTACACAGCGACCCTCTGAATGACCTCGTCGGAATTATGGCCCGAGCGAAATGCTTCATGCTGACAGAAGAGGCCCTGGCTGTCGATGAGGTTAAGGCCAAGCGCGGGACCAAGCGCGATGAGAGAGATCGTCACGGTGCGGAGGAGCATCGACAAGCGAAGATGGCCAGAGGAAAACCACGGAGGGAAGAGCCCCGGCATGCCTCGGTGACCACCACCCCGGACGTCGTCCTAGCATAAGCCCAGAAGGAGGGACATATGAACCGACCTCTCCCAAGGATGAAGAAAGGTGGGAAGGATGAAGAGAAGTACTGCAAGTACCACAAAGACAACGGCCACGATACCGACGACTGTTGGCATCTGAAGAAAGACATCGAGAGGCTTGTGAACCGGGGGCACCTGAAGAACTTCGCCGACGATTCCACCTCGGGATAAGGAACGTCCAAACAGCAAGACAAGGAAAAAAGGGTGAACGCGGTCCAGACGGTTACGCGTATCATCGAGTGAGGGGATAGAGTAAACAGCCGCCGCTTTGCCGCAGGGAGGGCTATCCTGCCAGAACCCCCCGGTCTTTTGTTGCCTTTTTCTCCAAATGTACTGTCTCATGGAAATGAAGGCGTATTCTGTCAGTGCAGATTCAATCACTTATTTTGAGCAGACGATTCAGGACGTATAGGAGGACCCAATCAAGGCAACCCCGATTAACCATTGAGTGGGGAGGGGCGGAAAGCCGTTCCCCGGAGAATAGGCCAGCCGAGCCGGTGGACCGCGAAGCCGAGGGATACTCTCCCCCGTGGACCAAGCAACTCGCCCGCTCGTAAGGCTGGGGGCAACTCCCCCAGCAGACGGGCGCGACGGCCGGTCCTAAGCCGAGGGATACTCTCCCCCGTGGACTGAGAGAATCGCCCGCCCGTAAGGCTGGGGCAACTCCCCCAGCAGACGGGCACGACGGCCGGTCCTAATCCGAGGGATACCCTCCCCGCGGACCGAGCGAATCGCCCGCTCGTAAGGCTGGGGGCAACTCCCCCAGCAGACGGGCACGACGGCCGGTCATAAGCCGAGGGATACTCTCCCCCGTGGACCGAGCGAATCGCTCGCTCGTAAGGCTGGGGGCAACTCCCCCAGCAGACAGGCGCGATGGCCGGTCCTAAGCCGAGGGATACTCTCCCCCGTGGACCGAGCGAATCGCCCGCTCATAAGGCTGGGGTAACTCCCCCAGCAGACGGGCACGACGGCCAGTCATAATCTGAGGGATACTCTCCCCCGAGGACCGAGTGAGTCACCCGCTCGTAAGGCTAGGGCAACTCCCCCCAGCAGACGGGCACGGCAGCCAGTCATGGGCCGAGGGATACTCTCCCCCGCAGACCGAGCAAACCGCCCGCTCGTAAGGCTGGGGGCAACTCCCCCAGCTGACGGGCACATCGACTGGTCATAAGCCGAGGGATACTCTCCCCGTCGGACCGAGCGAATCATCTGCTCGTAAGGCTGGGGGCAACTCCCCCAGCCGACGAGCATGACGGCCGGCCACAAGCCGAGAGAAGACCTCCTTCGCGGACCGAGTGACCCACCCGCTCGCCAGGCTGAGGACAATCACACCGACGGACAAAATTGCCAGCGGGAAAAATGACATCCCAAGCCAGACGAGCCCGGGACAACACCTCTAGACGAGGGTGACATACGATGACCGGGCGGAAAAGAAAATGGGCAACGCCCGTCCAGGAACGTTGAAGGTTATTTCAAGGGGGGAAACCCCCCGAAGAGGAGGCCAGTGGCGCAAGAAAAACTGACTAGAAGAAATCATTTTATTAAAGAAGAGAAAAAGGGGGACAGGGTACAAGGGTTCTTGTAATGACTGGTTTTTCATGTATTTGGATTATCTATATTATATATATATGTTTTGGAGGATTTTCTCCTTATGTGTGGTTTTCGTCTCCGTAGCTTTCGTTTTCGTTCGTTTCGTTGTGATTTTCTAGCTTCTTTCTTAGAATCGTTGATCTTGGAGTAAGTCACTCATGACGAACTTCAAATCGCTCATATCTTAGAGATAGGTTGATCCTAGAAGCCGTAGAAATCTTCCCGAAGCTTTGCGCTTCAATTCGGCACTTTTCGTGCACCTTAGTTGGTTCAAGAAGGGGAACCAACCGACTAGATTGAGATCTAGTCGGTCGACAACTCTTCTCAAACCGACTAGTTCATTGAATCAATTGTACAGGAGTTACTGTTTACTCTTAGTCGGTCTAAGATCAACCACCGACCGACTAGATGTGAAACTAGTCGGTCAGAACTTGCTCTCAGACCGACTAGTTCTTTTGATAAATTTCACCTAAGTTACTGTTTATCGTTAGTCAGTCTAAGAACGTCTTTCGACCGACTAGGTAGCAAACTAGTCGGTCAGCCATTGTTCTTTAACCGACTAATTCATTGACCAGTTTGTCGACCTGAGTTACTGTTTGCTTTTAGTCGGTCACAGTTGGTCTACCGACCGACTAGTTCTCGAACTAGTCGGTCAACAACTCTTCCTTGACCGACTAACTGCTGTCGTAAACCTAGGGTTTGCCCAGCCGTCGACTTTTCCTATTTAAACCCCCCAAACGTTTTTCTTTCTTCCTTCATTTCTTCTGAGCCTCCTTTTTCCCCAAATCATCATCCATCTTCCCCTAGCCTTCCTCCTTCATCCCCGGAGCTCCCCTCACCTTCATTAGGGCCGGCCATCTCCTCTAGGTCACCGGAAAACCCCCAAAACCCCCAAAATCTCATTTCTCCTGATTCTCTCCCCATTTCCAGATCTGAGCCCTAGTTTCCCGGATCGTTCTTTCGTTGCCGTGCTTGCTCGGCATCGATCTTCTACTTCTATACGGTAGTGTCCGATCCTTTAATATTCTCATAACCCTCTTTGTGATTTTATTGAAACCCTAATAAAATGGATGTTGTTTTTCCATGGCAGCGATTCCCTTCCATTAGATTAGCTTTTGTGCGACGAACCTTCGTGATCGACATCCTCGGTGCTAGGCAAGTGAAACTTGCCACTTAGGGTTTTAGGCCATGCCTTAGGCCATTTGCTTGTTGTAGCGTAAAGAGACTAGATAGTGAAATGATAACTGCCTAGACGCCTATTTGATCTAGTTTGACAATGAAACTAGATCCGTCACCTCAATTGAACTAGCTTGACAACGAAGCTAGATCCAACCCTTTAACTTATTGTTCATGCATATTAAACTGCCAGGTTTAAATTCCTTACCTGTACGCCTTACTGCATGCCATGCCATGTCATCCATGCATTGAATGTTGTATCGTAGCACACGCTACAAATTCTTGTACAAATCCGTGTTTCTGTGTTACCGGCTAGGCACCCGTTATGCGGGCATAACCCTATGCCATACGTGTTAAATACATTTCCTGGCTCGTGTTCCAGAAGCGAGCATTCCGTGTTCAGGGTAATGCCCTGGCTCGATATACATGTTAAGCACATTTCCTGGCTCGTGATCCAGAAGCGAGCATTCCGTGTTCGGGGTAATGCCCTGGCTCGACACACGTGGAGGGGTAGAGATAAACAGTCACTTGAGCTTAGGAGTTGGCCCGATCAGCCACTCTAGCCAACATGCGGAATCTCTGTGCACGACGTGTTTACTTGACGTGATTTACTTGACTTGTACTTGTCCGTGTTTATACTTGTAAAACTTGTCATCCATGCCATACTTGTTACTTGCACCCTACCTTGTTTGTCACTTCCATTTTATACTTGCCATGCTGAGCATCATACTATAACTGCTAGGTTGTTAGTTTACCTTCCTTTCAGTTTCCTAGCCCAAGTCTTTTAGACTTGCTGACATGTTCCCCTTTACTCTTTTGGGTGACACATGTTAGATCCCGAGCCTGAGAGTGCTGCGGAGGACGTGGTGTTCGCTGAAGCTGAGTCAGAGCCCGCGTTCATCGAGGAGTTTGAGGACACGGGCGATCAGTCGTAGAGACTGTTTGTGTTGTTGTTTAGACTGCTTTTGTTGCCGGTGCGTAGCACCAATACTTTGCGCTGTGTTGGCTTTTGTTGGCCATGTTTTGGGCCTTTAGACTCTCTCTTTTAGCCTGGTGGATTTTCTGGATGTTGAGCTAAATTTTGATGTTGGACGATGCTGAGATTTGGGGATTTCGTTTCCCTTTCTCCTTGTGTTATTTTTGTTGTTCCGTTTGCACTTACAGGGACCTGCATATGATTTATGACGCTTATCAGGCGTGTGGCTTCACAGCTCCATGCCTGTGCGGACCTTCTCACGTCTCGCCTCCATTGCTTTGGGAAGCGGGGCGTGACAGGTTTTTGTTGGTGGCCCAATGCAGGTCTCTCTTCTGTAACTACGAATATCGGAATAACGATAATAATATTAGAATGTCCAATGAACTAAGTTCGACATCCGAGTCCTTAAGCTTTGAGTCTAATTTTGGTCCGTTTCTATGGCGCTAGATGGCTAGACGACGTCAGATCCGAGCTGGTGGTGGATCTACTCGGAAGGCTTGCTATTTCTGCGACAAGACCGGGCACGTCAAGGAGCAGTGCAGAAGATTTCTAGGTCAGTGTTTGGTTTGTGGTGGTGCTACTCATTCGGCGAAGGATTGTCGGCATGCAAATCAACTGCGAAAGGCATCGGATGGAGTTCCGCAGCAGCAAGCACCAGAAGCTAGGCCGAGTCGGAAGGTGTGCCATCATTGTGGCAAGATTGGTCATAAGAAGGAACAGTGCAGGCAGAAGCTGGGCTAGTGCTTGATTTGTGGCGCCGCAACGCATACCTTGAAGGACTGTCCGAGAGCTAAGCATCTGGGGAAAGCGCCAGTCGGAGCTCAACTACGAAAAGCACCCGTAGCTGTTAGACATGGGGCAGCCCTTGTTCCACAGAAGCAGGCTTTTCGACAGGCTTTTCCGCTGAGGAGGCAGGCTTCCCAGATGACTGTAGTTGAGGCTGAGGCTGTGGATGAGGTTATTGCAGGTAACCCTCAGTCTAGTTGTCTTCTTCCCTTAGATAGTCTTGTTTGTTAGAATATGTTTGGTTGCTTGAATATGTTATGTTGCTAGAATAGGGTTTGATTGCTAGGTTAGTTGTTAAGGGTGATTTGGGTTTGCACATTTATGGCACGAGTACTCTTGACTCTGGTGCATCAATGTGCATTATATCCCGGAGCTTTGTGTAGAAGCAATTCTTGATGACTACCCCCTTCTTAAATATTTAATTCCTCCCTATTCGATCGAGTTAAAATCCTTTCGTAGATTTTGAAGTCTATTGGTTGAAATTTTTAATCTCGTAGCTTTTGCTAACCAATATTTCTCGTATTTTGGTTTTAAAACTTTACTACAATTTTGATTACTTTAGAATATCTTCCAAGGTAAATAGAACTTCAATTATTTTCATACGTCAGTCCTAGGTTCATTGTACTCATACTTTATGATCTTGTATAAATCAGTTGTTTGGCAAATCCGGGTCCCTCTAAAAAGTATTTTAAATGTTATTTATTTGGAATTTCTCTTCAGTTTTAAAACTTGGAAGCATTTAGCATGGGCCTAAATTTTCACACTATAGTTGATCAGATTTCATTCTTAGAATTTCGAAATTTTTGCCGAAATATTATATTAAGCTACTGCCGTATAATATTTTCGAACCTCTCCGTTGCAAATCTTGAGTTTTCTGAAAGTATCTTTTCGACTTCCTTTTTCCTAAGTTTAAATTCGTTAGAAATTTTAATATTTATATATTTATACTTCATGCTCCTTCGTTGACTTAAAGATATCTAAAACTTTTGTCGAAATTTGGAATACTAACCCATTGTATTTTGCCAGCCTATACCTTCCGTACCCATGAAAACACCTTGTCCCTTCTTATATAAATTTTATTCTGAACCGTACCTTTATTTTGCCCAATTCGATTTATAATTTTCCCTTTCTTATTTATGCCATACAATTGACTCATCGCGTTTCCTTTAATATACTTTTCAAGTCACATATGATTTCAGCTTTCAACAAGCCAAAGTTGTGCTCATCGTTTCCCCTATTTCCGATTATTGTGGAATTACTATTTCATAACTATTTTCTGATCTGGACCTTCCATAATTTGGTTTTAAAGCTTATTACGAATTTGATAAACCTACTACTAAGTTTTCCGTTCACCATACATGCTTTTAGAATAATTTCTAAACTAAATTGAATTTCAAATATTTTTATATAACCGTACTAGGCTCGTTAGCTCGTACGTTAAGAGCTTTGTGTAAAACGATTTCTTTTTGGCAAAACTTGGTTACTCTAAAAGTAGTTTCAATATTGATTATTTAAGTTTTTCCTGGCTTAAAGACCTTGAAAGTATTTAACACGAGTTTAAAATTCTTTAATTAATTTCATTTCATTTCAAAACTTTTGCCAACATTATTAAATCACTGCCGTATAATATTTTCTAAAACTACGTCCTTAATATCCGTGTGAATGATTTACTTTTTAAAATAGCTTTCGATAAGCCAATACACCATTTTCTCTTACTATGTATATTTCACTTAAACTCGTTTCGAACAACTTGTTTTATCGATATCCAAATATTTTTATACAGATGAGGACTCCAACACTTGAAGTACGGCAGTTTCAATTTCCCCGTATTTTAGCTTATGTTACTTACACTATTTTATTTCTGTACCCTATAAAAGTATCGCTACACCTCCCTTTCCTCTACCTAAACATTCACAAGTGGGTCGCTGTTCCTAACCAGGCTGTCTCCTTGTATTCGTCCTATCTGAACTCGTGCTTATCGATCCTTCCCTCGTCACGCTTTCGACCTAGGTTTTCCTCTATTGCTTAGGCTTTAGTGCCGTCTACGTATGTGTCAACCCTAATTTGTTAAGTAGGCCTTGGACCTTTGTGATGTTGTCGTGGTGCTTGTACCTAAGTTGTGTATGTGGGCTTGAATGAGTGTACTCCCCTGTAGTATAAAAATGATTGCCTATTGTGTGATATACCTACTCAGAGTTTTTCATGATGTTATGAATCAGTATTGGATTATTTAATGAGACGTATGTAGTCGGAGATGCTTATAATGCTTGAAATAATATGTTGGTAAAGCTATGTGTTGATGGGAGCAATAATAATAGGTGTGCGTATAGTTAAGCGAGTAGGCCTATTATATGACCTGTGTGCTTGTACGTGTGAGAATGTGCTCGTACGTAGATACGTATTGTGCTTAGACGTAAGTAGTTATGGATTGCTGCATGAATTATAGGTAATATACATATGGTAATAGGATTATAACTTTGATTGGTATTGCTTTCTTTTACGGGATGTCGTATGCGTGTATACCATGAGGTATACGCGACTATTGCATACCGTAACTATGTGTGTGTAGATGTATTGGTATACTAATTATAAGTAGTAGGATATGGTGTGAATGTATGAGTTACATGTGCGTGACTATACGGTGAATGCAGGTATTAGGAAGGGTATTATAATTATACGTGTGCTGAGGTCTGTACTATTACTAGGTATGTAAAGTGATTTAATTATATGAGTGTGACCTGACTAAATATAGTGATTGATATTTTAGTATGTATGTGGTTATGTTGGTAGATGTAAATTTCTTAGAGTGTGGTATTGGTATAAGTATAGATACCATGTTACGTACATAGATATATGTTTTGGGTCTCACTCAAGCTTGAGTGGGTATACTCTAAGAGTATTGCTATGTATGTCTGTAGTTTGCATATAGCGATGTTTGATACATGTATAAGGGTAGGAGTGTTTGTGCCTGGTCGTGTTACTCACATGATTGTGGGTCGCTATACCAGTATATAGTTATATATGTGTTGATCTTGTGGTATAGTTATTTATTAAGGACTTGCCTGTGTGGACGTATGTGTGCTAGCTAACCAGGTGTGTGGATGTGCTAAGTATACAGTGGTGTGATTGGTATATATGAATGAAATATTAGCGTGTGTGGGTGTGCACCATGCACGGGTAAGTATGTGCTTAGTTATAAGTTTTGGTGACCATAATATGTGTGGCGTGTCGTGGGTATAATTATAGGGCCGTATGTGATGTGAAGTTATAATGAAATATTTGCATGTATTGGAATAACTAAGAATTGTGAAATTATAGTAGCGGTAAATGTATCTTAGATATAATAACATGATTGAATATTGAGTGGTGTGGTTACTTGTAGTGATATGTTGACCTTGGATGTAACTAGGAAATATTAAGGAGTAATATGCCCATGGTTGCTTGATGCATAGGTAGCTATCTATGCGTAGAGCGGTGGTTGCAATTGCATGTATGAGACTAATATCATCTATAAGTGAGAAGCTAAACTATTGTTTGTGCTAGGTAAGTAGTAGCTATATAGGGGATGTATATATATGATTGGGATACATGTATGAGTATGAATGGCTATGATAGGCATAAGAGTATGATGTGCGTGGATGATACATGCTAGTAGTGTTAATGTTTTATTACCTAGTGCGAATATAAGCACTTGTAATGACTATACCTGATTGAATGTGATATGATTTGGGGTAGTTACTAGAGCGACTAGATATGTTAGAAAGTCCGAGGACGGACTTTATTCTAAGTTGGGGAGGATGTAACGACTGGTTTTTCATGTATTTGGATTATCTATATTATATATATATATGTTTTGGAGGATTTTCTCCTTATGTGTGGTTTTCGTCTCCGTAGCTTTCGTTTTCGTTCGTTTCGTTGTGATTTTCTAGATTTTTCCTTAGAATCGTTGATCTTGGAGTAAGTCACTCATGACGAACTTCAAATCGCTCATATCTTAGAGATAGGTTGATCCTAGAAGCCGTAGAAATCTTCCCGAAGCTTCGCGCTTCAATTCGGCACTTTTCGTGCACCTTAGTTGGTTCAAGAAGGGGAACCAACCGACTAAATTGAGATCTAGTCGGTCAGCAACTCTTCTCAAACCGACTAGTTCATTGAATCAATTGTACAGGAGTTACTGTTTACTCTTAGTCGGTCTAAGTTCAACCACCGACCGACTAGATGTGAAACTAGTCGGTCAGAACTTGCTCTCAGACCGACTAGTTCTTTTGATAAATTTCACCTAAGTTACTGTTTATCGTTAGTCGGTCTAAGAATGTCTTTCGACCGACTAGGTAGCAAACTAGTCGGTCAGCCATTGTTCTTTAACCGACTAATTCATTGACCAGTTTGTCGACCTGAGTTACTGTTAGCTTTTAGTCGGTCACAGTTGGTCTGCCGACCGACTAGTTCTCGAACTAGTCGGTCAACAACTCTTCCTTGATCGACTATCTGCTGTCGTAAGCCTAGGGTTTGCCCAGCCGCCGACTTTTCCTATTTAAACCCCCCAAACGTTTTTCTTTCTTCCTTCATTTCTTCTGAGCCTCCTTTTTCCCCAAATCATCATCCATCTTCCCCTAGCCTTCCTCCTTCATCCCCGGAGCTCCCCTCACCTTCATTAGGGCCGGCCATCTCCTCTAGGTCGCCAGAAAACCCCCAAAACCCCCAAAATCTCATTTCTACCGATTCTCTCCCCATTTCCAGATCTGAGCCCTAGTTTCCCGGATCGTTCTTTCGTTGCCGTGCTTGCTCGGCATCGATCTTCTACTTCTATACGGTAGTGTCCGATCCTTTAATATTCTCATAACCCTCTTTGTGATTTTATTGAAACCCTAATAAAATGGATGTTGTTTTGCCATGGCAGCGATTCCCTTCCCGTAGATTAGCTTTTGTGCGACGAACCTTCGTGATCTTCATCCTCGGTGCTAGGCAAGTGAAACTTGCCACTCAGGGTTTTAGGCCATGCCTTAGGCCATTTGCTTGTTGTAGCGTAAAAGAGACTAGATAGTGAAATGATAGCTGCCTAGACGCCTATTTGATCTAGTTTGACAACGAAACTAGATCCGTCACCTCAATTGATCTAGCTTGACAACGAAACTAGATCCAACCCTTTAACTTGTTGTTCATGCATATTAAACTGCCAGGTTTAAATTCCTTACCTGTACGCCTTACTGCATGCCATGCCATGTCATCCATGCATTGAATGTTGCATCGTAGCACACGATGTACAAATCCGTGTTTCCGTGTTACCGGCTAAGCACCCGTTATGCGGGCATAACCCTATGCCATACGTGTTAAATACATTTCCTGGCTCGTGTTCCAGAAGCGAGCATTCCGTGTTCGGTGTAATGCCCTGGCTCGATATACGTGTTAAGCACATTTCCTGGCTCATGATCCAGAAGCGAGCATTCCGTGTTTGGGGTAATGCCCTGGCTCGACACACGTGGATGGGTAGAGATAAATGGTCACTTGAGCTTAGGAGTTGGCCCGATCAGCCACTCTAGCCAACATGCGAAATCTCTGTGCACGACATGTTTAATTGACGTGATTTATTTGACTCGTACTTGTCCGTGTTTATACTTGTAAAACTTGTCATCCATTCCATACTTGTTACTTGCACCCTACCTTGTTTTTCACTTCCATTTTATACTTGCCATGCTGAGCATCATACTATAACTGCTAGTTTGTTAGTTTACATTCCTTTCAGTTTCCTTGTCCAAGTCTTTTAGACTTGCTGACATGTTCCCCTTTACTCTTTTAGGTGACACATGTTAGATCCCGAGCCTGAGAGTGCTGCAGAGGACGTGGTGTTCGCTGATGCTGAGTCAGAGCCCGCGTTCATCGAGGGGTTTGAGGACACGGGCGATCAGTCGTAGAGACTGTTTGTGTTGTTGTTTAGACTGCTTTTGTTGCCGGTGCGTAGCACCAATACTTTGCGCTGTGTTGGCTTTTGTTGGCCATGTTTTGGGCCTTTAGACTCTTTCTTTTAGCCTGGTGGCTTTTCTGGATGTTGAACTAAATTTTAATGTTGGATGATGCTGAGATTTGGGGATTTCGTTTCCGTTTCTCCTTGTGTTATTTTTGTTGTTCTGTTTGCACTTACAGGGACCTGCATATGATTTATGACGCTTATCTATCATGTGGCTTCACAGCTCCATGCCTGTGCGGACCTTCTCACGTCTCGCCTCCGTTGCTTTGGGAAGTGGGGCGTGACAGTTCTTCAGGGTTCCGGGGCACGAGAGATAGCGTCATCTGGGGCCTCGCCTTGCTCCAAGCAGAGGGGTCGGCGTGTCCCGATGGAGGGGGGGGGAGCGGCTCCCGGGTGAGCTCCGCGAACTGCCGGAATGACTCCCTGACGACCTCCACTATGCGAGGGGCGAGGAGGTCCTCATAGGTCCAGAAGACCTCCCTCAGGACCATCGCAATTCTCGGCCTTATGGCTGTGTCGACACCCTTCTCAGCTTCCTTAGCGAAGCGGAGCCTCCGATGCAGCTCGGCGAGTTGGCCCCAGAGATCCTCCCTCTCATGTCGGAACTTTTCCTCCGCTTCTCGACCCGAGTCTCGGGCATCGACGAGATCCCCTTTGAGATCCAGCACCTGAGACTCGAGCTCGTCGACACGACGTCGTAGCTACTGAGCCTCCATGCAGGCACCTTGAAGGGCTACCTCAGCCTCCCCAACCCGCGCTCGCTGCCGATTTAAGGTATCCTCGAGGTTTCTCAATCGGGTCGCTCGGCGTTGCACCTCGACAGGCATCGTGGTGGCTTGCAAACAAAAGAGAGGTGGATTATACTAAGGAAGGTCGAAGGGCAGGGCAACTGTCCGAAATAGACAGGAATTTTTACTTATTGGAGCTGCCAGACCAGGGAGTCCGATAATTTGTCCACGGGGGACCTCTCTAAGAGGGAACGGTCCCTCGGAAGGACGGAATCCACCATCAGCCGATTCGCCAAGGCCATATCGACGAACACCGAGTCCCTGGGGGGATCATCGGGGCCCGCTAAGGCACTCGACAGGACGCTGCCAGCCCCCAAGACCGAAGGGGTAGCCGAGGGAGTGACGACGGCTTGAGCGGTGGGGTCGGCCGCGACGGTCAGCATGATTGCCTTGCCGGGATCCGTCGACGCGACGGAGGGAGCCGGAGAAGCGGCGCACCCGCCATTCTTACGTGGCTTCTTCCAGTTAGGGCCAGCGGTAACTAGGGGGAGCGCTTGCGACTCCCGCCCGTGGACGGTCGAGAAGCCGATCCGGAACCCTCAACAGGGAGGGGGTCGATCCCAATGGCCTCTCCTCCGGGGGGACCCAATGCGACCCGTGGGGGAGACTTGGCCTCAATCCTCCCCGGAGGAGGCTCGGACCGGCGCAACTCTTCATCTACAGTGCGACGAGGCGCACGTCCAGAAGAGCTCCCACGGCCTCGGCGAGACCCCAGCCGTATAAGCTCATCAACATCATGGGTGAATTCGTGGCCAGCCATCCCTGCGAGAGGAAGGGAGATCAGAGTGAGCCAGAGGTTAAACGGAAGGAGGAGAGGCAACCTACCGGGGGACCACAGAGTGCACTTAAGAAGCAGGTCGTCCAACAAAGGCCAGACCGACCTCTCCTCAAGAGAAAGTGACGACAGGAGGCGGACCACGGCCCGCTCGGCCTCGGATAGGGTTACCGCCCCATCGGTTTGGTGCGAACTCCCCCAACCTGTCAAGATCACCGAGACCCGGGGAAAGACGATGAAAACAAAGCCGGAGCCCAAGTTCCCCGACCAATGGGGCAGACCGAGCAGGCACACCTGCCCCGCGCGGGCCCGGAGGTGCAGCCAAGATCCGTGACCAACCGTCTGGATCCGGTAAAAGTGAAAGAGCAGGGGGAGAGACGGCTCCAGACCATGAGCGAGACAGAGTATAATGAACCCGGTCAGCACCGCAACAGAGGATGGCGTCAGCTGGCACAGGCCAACTCTCAAGGAATCCATGAATCGAATGATGAAAGGGTGGAGGGGGAAGCGGAGCCCCAGATGGAACATCTCGACGTAGACGCCGACCTCGTTAATCCGCGGGAAGCAAATCCGCTCATCTCCAAAGGGGATCCGGACGTCATAGGGGTGACATAAGTACCTCTCCCAGATTTACCTAGTGACTAAAAAAGGGGCCATAGATGACGACTAGAGGATCGACGGAGGGATGCCTAGTCGCGCGGAAGACGGGGCCACATCGTCCCCAACGGGATCCGGAAAAAGTTTCCCTTTCCACTTATCCAGGACCCCGGGGGCAGCGAAGAAGCTTTGGGCCCCGGGGGGGTGGGCACAACCGGGACTAGACGTCGGACCGCCAGGACACATATCACCTATTCTAAGCATGGCCATAGGCCGAGTTAAAGAGTGGGAGAATTACCTTAATGAGAGCTTGGAAGAAGGCAGACGTCGGGAAGAAGAATCTGGCAGAGCGGAGATCAAGAAGAAATGAGCGCGAAAGAGTTGGAACTCGAGGGATTAGGGCATATATATTGCGGACGATGGTTGGATCTGAGCCGTCCAGGGAGAGCACGTGGAGACATCAAGACGGCGGCGATGCTTCGAAAACTGCACCGACGGAAGTTCTAACGGAATTGTAATGATGGCATCCATTTATGGCGGAGCCTCGACTGACGCACCCATCAGATCATGTAAGAGTCACATCACCCGAGCCGAATCGACGAAAGCCGAACGGCCCGGGCGATCGGGGCAATTGTTACGACTAATTTGGGCCAGCCCAAATTACAACGGCCTATGGCCCAGCCTCAAATAGGACGCCCACTAGGGAAGCCGGGTCCGCCCAGAAGGGCCCACGGACGAGGCTGAAGGCCCAGCCACTCCACCCTCGGGGGCACCCGACTAGCCCCCATTCTGCCGAATTAACTGCCCCTCAGAATCCGCGACCCCTTAATGGCCATTAACAGACCCGTTAATGGGCGACCCCTCCACTACGCGAGAGTGGGAGGAGGCGGAGGCGGATCGTGGGGACGTGAAAGGAGGCGGGACGTGGGGCAATCACGAGGGACCCTATAAGGGGAAGGCCAAGGCGACGGAGAGAAGGGGATCGAGACTCAGGTAATCAGCAGAGAGGTATTCCATCAACGACCTAGGCATTCGCCATCTCAATTCCTCCCTCCCCCAAACTCGCGCCGTCTGGGTTGACGTTCCGGCTTCCTTATGAGCCGGATCCGCCCCGCCGAGTACCCTTTCAGACCTTGATCTGACTTAGGCATCGGAGGGGATTTGGTCGGAACCTAGGTCCGGCCTCCCTGACGAGTTTCCTCGTCTGTTCAGAAAGAAGCTGTCCGAGGTGCCGAGGCCACCCCTCAGCGTCGAGCGGCCACCCCCCGCAGTCGTCAGGTGGACGACTGCTCGAGAACCAACCATCTAGCAAGGCGCCGATGCTAACCCCCGACGCGGATCCGGCCGAGGCCGAGCGCGATCCACCGAGCCGAGGCTTCCCCTCAGCTCCCTGGGATGGGACCCCTTTTAGTCATTTTCATGCAAATATCATCAATACCCCAAAACCATGGGCTCATATTTGTTCATATATACAAGTGAACCGATATTGTTAATACCACGGTAGAAAAGTTTCCTATCTTGACCCCGAACACCCTTTAGTAGTCGAAGGGATTAACAAGGACATCATCTTTATATTTAACCAACATGTTATGGTTCCCTTAATGCATGCTAGAAGGAAATTTTCTCTATGATCATAAAACTGCATGTTCTAATACTCCCTTTGTTTTTTCTGTCATCTGTTTCATTCTTCCTTCTGTCATCCTGAGTCTACTCGTATTGGCCTTAGAAGTACGACTTATATCGAAGCCTATGTTTGGTTTATATGATTTTGAACTTGACCATTATTTGCAGATTTATTTACCATATATACCAACTAGGGGATTGCTAGATTCTTGATTGTTTTCAGCGCTAAAACGAGTTTAATTGGTTTTGGGCATGTAGGCCGATTACTTCTGTACTACCTTTAACCGAAGGATACTAAAAGAACAACAATGATGAATGTCATTCTATCCCAATTCTTTGGGACCAAATTAATAGCTTCTTTCTATCAAGGTTTCCTACAAAAATTTCATTTCTCAATGGACGCTCATCTATGTAGCACAGCCACTTCAACCATAGAGCAATGTTATTCGACCCCCACATCGGGCACAATACTTTTATTTTGAGTCGTGTTTACGGGTGTTTTCTCACCACAGTTCGTTGACCGTCGGCTGTGTGGTCAACGTGGTCAAGGGGCCGACTTGGGGGTCCCTTGGGATCGCCGAGCCCGCGTGCTCTCGGCGTGGGTGGAAGGAGGGTCGGGCGCAGACAGGGTCGGGTCCCCGGGTTGCGTCGGTCCTCTGCCTTCGGGGAGCTGAGGAGAAGCCTCGGCTCGGTGGATCGCGCTCGGCCTCGGCTGGGTCGCGCTCGGCCTTGGTCGGATCCGCGTCGAGGGGTAGCCTCGGCGCCTTGGAAGAGGGTCGGTGCTTGAGTAGCCGTCCACCTGACGACTGCGATGGGGGTAGCCGACCGACGCTGAGGGATAGCCTCGGCGCCTCGGATATCTTCTTCCTGGACAGATAAGGAAACTCGTCAGGGAGGCCGGACCTAGGTTCCGGCCAAATCCCCTCCGATGCCTAAGTCAGATCAGGGTCTGAAGGGATACTCGGCGGGGGAGATCCGGCTTGTAAGGAAGCCGGAACGTCAACCCAGGCGGCGCGAGTTTGGGGGAGAGAGGAAATGGAGTGGCGAATGCCTAGGTCGTTGATGGAGTACCTCTCTGTTGATTACCTGAGTCTCGATCCCCTTCTCCGTCGTCTTGGCCTTCCCCTTATAGGGTCCCTCGCGATTGCCCCACGTCTCGCCTCCTTTCACGTCCCCACGATCCGCCTCCGCCTCCTTCCACTCGTGCGTAGTGGAGGGGTGGCCTATTAACGGGTCCGTTAACGGCCATTATGGGATCGCAGATTCCGAGGGGCGGTTAATCTGGCCGAATGGGGGCTAGTCGGGTGCCCCCGAGGGTGAAGTGGCTGGGCCTTCAGCTCCATCCGTGGGCCCTTCCGGGCGGGCCCGTCTTCTCTAGTGGGCGCCTCCTTTGAGGCTGGGCCGTGGGCCGTTGTAATTCGGTCTGAGCCAAATTAGTCGTAACAATTGCCCCCATCGCACGGGCCGTTCGGCTTCTGTCGATGCGGCTCGGGTGATGTGACTCTTTCATGATCCGATGGGTGCGTCAGTCGAGGCTCCGCTATTAAATGGATGTCATTATTACCGTTCCGTTTGAACTTCTGTTGGTGCAGTTTTCGAAGCATCGCCACCGTCTTGATGTCGTCACGTGCCCCTTGCGTTCATCTCCACTGTGCACATGGTCATTCAAAGGGCACCAGGAAAGGATAACCGACATCCGTTGGTCGAACGTGGCCAGATTTTCCTTCAGCGTCTCCTTTTTCTAATCCTGATCCTCGTCATGTCGTCTTCTCCTGCCCCCGGTTCGGGTCGTCCAGAGGATGCAGTCCGCCTCGACTCGTCTGATTGCCCCGGCTCGGCGGTCGGTAGTCAGGGGGGTGACCCCTCGGGGGTGCCTCCGGAGGTTCTGGGATGTTCTTCTTCCTTCCGTGCCACCTCCGTCGGAGATTTGCGCGCCCGCTACCTTCTACCCCCATACTCCATCCGGGCCCCTGAGCCTACCGAGCGGATCTGCTTTCTGGGTCTGAAGGTGGTCAGGGTGTATGAGGTGTGCTTCCGATTCGGGCTTCGGTTCCCCCTTCATCCCTTCATCGTTGAGTTTCTGCGTGCTCATCATGTGGCCCTATGCCAGTTCTGCCCCAACGCGATCGGGCTCATCATCGGGTTCGTCGTGCTCTGCCTTCAGAAGGGGGTGGTCCCCTCCCTCCGACTCTTCTCCCAATTTTATCGTCTGGGCCGCCATCAGTCGGGAGCCTGGATTTACATTAGCGCTCGGCCCTCGAAGAGCCTGATACTGGGGCTGCCGAGCTCCGTCAAGCTCTGGAAGGAGGAGTATCTCTTCGTTGTCAGCCAGTCGGATATGGATTTCCTAACTCACTGGAGCGCCGACGTGATGCTGGCACTGGAGCTGGGTGATCCGACTGCGGCTGAACTCGAGACCGCGGAGGCCCTGTTGGTGATCCCGCCGGGTGATCGGAAAGTCACCGTTCTCTTTTCTGACCTCAATCTGCGAAAGACCACGTGGCCCGCTGGTGAGTTTTGCCGTCCTTCATCGCTCCGAAGATGATGCTCTGTGGCCACTGTTCTGTGGCTGATAGGGTTGGTTGATGATGACTTTCCCCTGCGCAGGTGGGTTTCCCTCCAGTTTTTCTGCCCTTCCTCCTCAAGTCGGGATTCCGGACCCCGCCTCTCAGAGAGGGGATCATGTGCTGGCGGTCCGGAAGAAACAACCTGTTGACCGCCCAACGGCTGGTGCCGAGAAGTCGAAGAGGAAGGTCCCCTCTTCCTCCCAGCATGGCGTCTCTAAGAAGGTCCGCACCCTCGCCGGGGAGGTTAGTGCTTCATTGCCCAAGTGCCGGGATCTGTCACCCTCGGCCGAGGCGGTTTGGCCATGGGCTGGCCCCTCGTCTCCGCAGCCAGGCCCTCTTCCTGATATATACGAGCAGTATCTAGGTGCGTTCCGCTCCGCCCCTACGGATTTACCTCCGGGGGAGGAGGATCTTCTCCGTCCCCGCTTCCCCGTAGGAGCGGGTGAGTCGGTCTTTTCCAGCTGCAGTGTGGCAGCACGGGTGGCTGAGAACTGCAGTCTCTCCTCGGACCACGCTGCTTTGGACGAGGTCAGTGGCGACCATCTGGTCGCTTTCGTGGTACAGGCCGGCCAACAGGTGGGGTTTCTTCCGTAACCCAGTCTTTTGCTGCTATCTTCAACTTACTCCCGCCTCTCTTGTGTAGCTATCCTCTGTTGGGCTTTCGATGAGGCGCCAGTTTGTGGCTCTTTCCAAGGCTAAGGCGGACGTGGTGCCAGTTCCCGGGGCCCTGGAGGGCGAGGAGGAGGCCGATCACTTGTCCAAGGCGCTCGTGAAGTCCCTGGAGTCTCGCGTGGCCGAGCTTTCCTCTGCCCTGGAGAAGTCGGACCAGGAAAAAGCCTTAGCTCTGGTCGAGAAGTCCAAGGCCGAGGAGCGAATTGCCGCGCTCACCGCGGCCTCTAGCACGGCAGCTGAGGCAGGCGCCGATCCAGCCCCTTTCATCACGGCCGATGCCCAGGAACTCAATGTCCTGCTGGAGGTGGCGGAAGAGCGGGAGAGGGCCTTCCTATCCCAGCTTAACGCGAGATCGAAAGAGATCGAGATGATCCGATCTAATCACCAACAACAGGTGGCCACTCTCGAGGGTCGGATTCGTGAGCTAGAGGATGTTGACCTTGCTAAGGTTGCCCAGGACGCCGTGAAGGAATATGCCCTTTCCTTTGCCTCTAAGGCCATGTCCTCGGCGTTCGAGAAGGGCTTCACCCGCTGCCTGGCCGAGGTTCGAAAGAGGTTCCCGCTCGCAGAGATCAACCTCGAGGAGCTTCAAGCGTACTCCGATGAAGAGGAAGAGATCCCGGAGCGGTCTGGCGCTTCTCCAGTTGATGGTCTTGAGCCCCCCCCCCCCCCCCCCCCCCCCCCCCGAGAAGTCGAGGGTGGGAGTGTTTAGTGTTGAGTATTGGACTTCTCCCTACTTAGTGTTAATGATGAGCAAACATAAATACTTGCGACTAATCCCCTATTTTGCAGTTAATCCATTGTCTAAGCTTACTATGAAGATCAACTAGCAATGGATGACTCACAAACGTGATTGAAGGCAAATGATATGAATTGGATGATCGTAGATTGATGATTGAAGCTCCGTAAAGACTTCAAGCTCATACGATGGAAAGAAGAGATTATTCGTCAATATAATTTTTCTTTTATCTCTTCTAGTATGTAGCTTAGAAGTAGAACTATGATGGAGCACTCACACACATCTACTTTCGGTCATATGACATCTCTAGACCTTCGTCCTTTGATCGCAATCCATTTCTCTTTTGTTTGTGCTAGGATTGTTTATAACAGCCGACTGCTTAACAGTTTGCAGTCGCCTGTCTCAAAAACAGTCGACTGTGTTTTGTTCTACAGTCGCCTGTTATGCACAGACTATTACAATGCAATTTTTGGGACCTCTCTGATTATCTCGCACAGGCCACTGTTGAACGTTTATCAGGTGCCATGTCTTAGCGACAGTCGACTGTGAGTGGTTCATCAGTCGTCTGTCTCTCCTTGCCCAAACTCTGTTTGATCCGATTTCTACGGCCAGTCGACTTATGCTGTATATACAGTCGACTGTATATTAGATCAGTCGACTGTCTATGCTGCAACAGTCGCCTGTCTGTAAGTCTAATCTTTGACTTAGCTCTCTGGAAATTTCTCCTGTCTGTGACAGTCGTCTGTTTAAGGTTATACAGTCGCCTGTTCTGATTAACAGTCGACTGTGTTCCTTGCATCAGTCGTCTGTCCTGTATCTTGTGAGATTTCCAGTACTTCTTCTAACTTACTCTTCTCTCGGCCAGTCGCCTGTCGAAGAATATACAGTCGCCTGTTGGTTTTACAGACGACTGTCTTGGCTTCATCAGTCGACTGTCCACGTGGTAAGTTACCGTTATGAATTCTCACCTACCATTGCTGACTGTGCAGCAGTCGACTGTGTTTTGTTCATCAGTCGACTGTTGCGAGTTCAGATTATATCCGTTGAGATTTTTCTCACGGATTTCGATTGGGTTTTTGCCTAAACTGTTTTGTGGATTTGAGAAAGCTATAAATAGTTCTTCTACTGTTTCATTGGAAGGTTACAACACAAACACACTCATTCATTGCAAAATTCTTCTAGCTTTCTTTTCCAAAGATCAAAGCTTTCAAATCCAAAGCCCTTAGCATTTCTAAATCTGATTCTCTTGCTCTCCAACCTAGAACCAAAGATTGATCCTCTAGGTATTTGGTGCAGTCAAGAGAAAGTGCTTTCCTCCTCTCTTCCAAGAGAGTTCTTCAACACACATCACACTTCTCCTTCAAGTTCTACTTCAAGGCATAGGTGATTTTAAGTGTTGCTTTCAGATTTCATAACTTCATTATTTGAATTGTGCTCTCGGTTGTGAGAGTGGTTTTTGCTTGCTCCCGGGTTGTGGGAGTCAAGGACATCGATTGTCTTCGATTGCACTTGTAGGGTTGCTACAAGTGGGGTTTTAAGGGAACCTCTGTTGGAAATCGAGTCTCCACCCTCGTGGTTATTTTGATGATGAGCAACATATTATGCTACTAATATTTTCATCGAGTTTGTGTGCAGGAAATGTATTTTTAATAATAGCGTATGAAGCAAAGATGCATTGCATAAATGAGAGCTATGAATGATAGGAGCTCAAATGTGCAAGGAGCAAATCAAGTCAAGTCCAAATGAAGCCAACAAGAAGAATTGCATGCTTAAATGTAATATGTAATTTTTGCTTTTATTTGAGTCTTAGGAATTTGTTAAGGCAATTTGATTAAGCCCACACACACACTTAGGATTATGCCAAAAATGTTTTTAAATATTTTTTTCCTAAGTTTTCGAGCCCAAAAGCCCATACTGGAAATGGCTCTGGGAGTCGACTACCATCATACTGGGAGTCGACTACCAGAAGACATTCCAGCATTGGGTTAAACGGTTAGATTTTCAAAATCGTTTTAATTGTTGCATATAAATGAATTTGAAATTATTTTTCAAAAGTCTCCTTGTTTAAATGGTTATAAATGCGGGAAAAATATTTTGGAAATAATTTGAATTTCAAATTTCAAATTTCAAATTTCAAATTTCAATCTCCTTTATTAATGCAAACATATTTGGAAATTATTTGAATTTCAAATTTCAAATTTCAAATGTATTGAAATGACTTTTCATCCTTTTAAATAGAGGTATTGAGCTTGGATTTGAGACAAGAAAATTTCTCATCTAAAATTATTTGCTCAAAGTTCTCAAAGCTCTCATATTTCATTTAAAAGTCTTTTAGGCCTTGTTCTAATTTTCTGTGCTGAAAATTCTTTTGTTGATTTTATTTATTGGCCTAACACCAACTTGAATTTGATCTCCAAAGCTTAAAGCTTTTATTTTTAGAGATGCAAAGTTCAAGTTTTTCTTTTTGATCTTTGTGCTTTCTCATCTATATTCTTTCAAAGATCAAAGTCTTGAATATTGATCTCTATAAAGCCCAAGTGCTAAGATTTTAGAGAATCAATTTCAAGTTATCTCCTTTGATCAAGTTTACATTCTATATTCTATTTGATCAAAAGGATTTCTATTTCTTTTAGCCACATTATTCATAACATATATATTGGCTAAAAGAATTCTTTTTTTAAACTTGTTTAATCTCTGTTTTTAAAGTTATATTTTAACGAGATTTAAACTGAGTTTAATTTTTGATCTCCAAAGCTTTTAAGTTCTATATTTTTGAGATCAAATCTACTCCTATAGTAATCACATACACAAGGGCTTCATCAAGTTGCTATAGTTTTTGTAAATCGTCAAAAGGTTTGTAAATCCTTATTGTAGGCAAGGTGTTTGTGAAAAGTCCTCGGATTGTGAGGCATGGTAAAGTCCTCGGGTTGTGAGGCAAGGGTAAAATCCTAGACAAGTCTAGGTGGTCGGAAATCCTAGTTGTGGCTAGGTATTTGTATTGCTAAGGCAATAGTGGAAATCTCGTACCGGATTGGTCGGGGACTGGACGTACCCAGGTTGTGGGGAACCAGGATAAAAATCTTTGTGTTTGCGATTGTTATTTATTTACTTGCATTTACATTCCGCTGCTTAACTATATTATTGCAAGTATTATTTTGTGTTGATTAGGATTAATAATAGGTAACTCTTTATTAATTCTAGGGAGAATTTTTAGAGGAATTTTAATTTGCGGAAAACACTATTCACCCCCCTCTAGTGTTCTCTTTGTCATCTACAGGATCCAACAACCTCAAGTTAGGGTTCTAACTTGAGTATACCTGGTGGTATCTGGGTGGTATGGACGTAGGATTACTGGGAACAAGTCGGGAGTTGACTTGGGTAATCCGAACCCTTGAAACATAACTGCGTTTGCGTGTGTTTCTCTTTGGGTTGTTTTCTATTCCGCACTATTTGTTGGATTGCATTTTATTTGGCGTAAATTCCTATTAAATTTGCATAAACACTATTCAACCCTCCCTTCTAGTGTTTTCCCCATAGACAGGATCCTTACAATTGGTATCAGAGTGCAAGGTTTTATCTATGGCATCCAACAACAACAACGTTCCTCCGCCGCCTACGTACAACAATCACGACCGTGATGGAGCGTCCACACTTTTCGAAGGTCAATCTACGATACGTCCTCCACGTTTCAATGGTACTAACTTTGGTTATTGGAAGTGTAGGATGGAGACATTCCTTAGGAGTGCTTCTCTTTGGAGAACTCTCCACAAGGAGTATGTCGAGCCCTCCGAAGATGATTTCGAGAAATGGACGACTTCTGAAAAGTCCGCCGAAGTCAACAACGCTAAAGCAATGAACGCTCTTCATTGTGCGTTGGACCCGAATGAGTTCAACAAGATATGCACATGTAAGAGTGCATATCAAATTTGGAACCATCTCATCGTTACCCACGAGGGAATGAATAAGGTAAAGCTTTCAAAGTTATATGTTGCCGTGCAAAACTTCGACTTGTTCCACATGTAGGAAAATGAGAGCATTGCGTCAATGTACGGACGCTTTACCGACATCACAAACGAATTGGAAGCCCTTGGCCAAATATACACCGAACCTGAAAAGGTAAGGAAGATTATCATGGGGATGACCTCCAAATGGGAAAGACGAGCAATCGCCATTGAAGAGGTCAATGATTTGAAGAACTACACCGTGGTGAATCTCATCGGGACTCTTATGTCTTACGAAGTAATACGAGATAACCGATTGAAGATTCAAGCCATGATGAATCCCTCGGAGGCCAAGAAGAAAGCTTTGGCGTTCAACGCCAATTCATCATCCTCCGAAAGTGATGAATCCGAGAACGAGATGGATTTGGGTGAAATGGCCCAAATGGCGAAGAAGTTCCAAAGCTTCTTCCGCAAAGGTAAATTTCCCTCCAACAAACGTTTTGAATCTACTAATGCTACTTCCTCTCTTTGTTATAAGTGTAATAAGCCAGGTCACATCAAGAGGGATTGCCCAATGCTAAACAACAAAGAAAAGTGGAAGGCACCAAAGTACCACAAGTCCAACAAGAACAAGAAAGACAAGAAGAAAGGACTCGTCAGTACCTTTGATGACTCAAGTGATGACTCATCAAGCGATTCTGATGATGAGAAGGGTGAGAGCGCCCACATGTGTTTCATGGCACTTGAAGACCCACTCTCGGATGAGAGTGATTCCGATACGGATAACACCGAGGTAACAATGGATGAACTTCACATAGCTAATGAAGAACTATTTGATAAATACCAATCTTTAATGCTTAGATATTCTAGCTTAAAGAAATCAAAAGTTAGCAAGTCATCCATTCCATGCATTATCAACAATGACACCATTGTTGATACTTTAACCCTTGAGAAAGCAAACTTAGCTTCTCAAAATGTCACATTGAGAAATGAGGTGAATTCCCTCAAATCTCAACTAGATCAAACACATTCCCATGGATAATAGTGATCTAGTTACACGCCACACACAATTGGGATTAGAGAATGATTCTCTTAAAACCCAAGTGCACGAGCTCAAAGCACGGGTGTCCACCTTGGATACCAACATTTCTTCTTTAAAGGAGAAATATGAGCTCATGTCCTCCCGTATTGTGAGATTCAATAAGGGACAAGGACAATTGGATGATTTGCTTGCAAATCAATTTCCAGCCACACATCGTGTTGGCCTTGGATTTGTTAAAGCAAATGCATCTAATGATCGCACCTCCTATAGTGGTGTCACTATAGATTTTGTGAGGCCTTCCTCCGGTGCATCCACAAGTGGTGTCAAAGACACTATAGGTAGCAATCCTACCAAGAATGTCAACACATCATTTTCTCTTCCTTTTGGCAAGAAACCCGCTAAGGGTGGAAACCAAAAGCAAGGTCATGCTTATATGTACACTAATACTCATCCACGTAGGAAACATCCTACTTCACAAGTGGATAATCATGACATATTTTATGCTCCGCACCCACGGACACGTACACAACCACACATAAGAAATACTCATGTACGTGCTCCCACACACCCATATGTTCATACGCATCATTCTTTCAAATATGATAATTCTCCACATGTCATGCATGATCAATATCCTTCATATAATATGCATGCTCCCAAGAATTCATATCATTCAAGAATGTACAATGCATATCCTCCACCTCATATATATGCTAGAAATCATGTTCCTAAGAAGCATGCACCACATAGAAATCCAACTCATATGCATGCAACTAGGAATAGGACTCCCAAGATGTACACTATTTGGGGTCCTAAGAATACTAGTCTAAATGTTAGGAATGCTTATGTTGATTCCTACTTTCATGATGTAATTAGAAATAGTAACTATGTTGGGAAGCGGAAGTCCACTTGGACTTGGCTTCCAAAGGGCTAATCCCCTTGGACCCAACAAATATTGGGTACCATAAGCTTATGGTATATTATATAGGTACCCAAGAGAAAGAAGAAGAGCAATAAATGCCTTATTAGCTCTAAAGGGAAAGGATGGATTCTTGATAGCGGTTTCTCCAAACACATGACGGGAGATCCCTCATTTCTCTCCGAAGTGATTAGCATCAAAGATGGTGCAACGGTCACTTTTGGAGGTAATCAAAAGGGAACCATCATTGGAGTAGGTATCGTTGGTAATCCTTCCAAACTCCTAATTACTAATGTTTATCTTGTTAGTGGTTTATGTCACAACCTCATTTCCATAAGTCAACTTTGTGACAAAGGTTATAAGGTTAACTTCGGAGAAGGATTGTGTACAAGTGTTGATTGTGATTCAAATGTTTTATTTTCCGGTATTAGGCGTAAAAATATTTATTATTTAAGCTTGCCTAAAACCATAGAACATTGCTTAGTTGCTAACACAAGTGAACAACTATTATGGCATCGCCGTTTTGGTCATGTTCACTTCAAGCACTTATATAAGTTAGCTAAGCATGATCTAGTCAAAGGTTTTCCTAAGATTGTTTTTAATAAGAAAAACTTTTGTGATTCATGTCAAAGAGGTAAACTAAGTAAATCTTCATTTAATCTTAAAGAAGGGATTACTTCTAAGAGGCCCCTAGAACTTCTACATTTAGATTTGTTCGGGCCAACTAGAACCGCTTCTTTAGGTAATGCTCATTATGGACTAGTTGTCGTTGACGACTTTTCTAGATTTACTTGGGTTTCATTCTTAACTAATAAGAATGAAGCTCATGAAGAGTTTACCAAATTTGCAAAGAAGATTCAGAATCTTTTAGGATCCACCATTATCACTATTCGTAGTGATCATGGAGGAGAATTTGAGAATGAATCTTTTACTAAGTTTTGTGATGACTCCGGGATAACTCATAACTTTTCCTTTCCTCGTGCACCACCACAAAATAGTGTTGTAGAAAGAAAGAATAGGACTCTTATTGAGTGTGCTCGCACTATGCTCCATGATAGTCATTTAGGACTACAATTTTGGGCAGAAGCGATGCACACGTCATGTTATGTGCTCAATAGAATCCTAGTGAGACCCTGAACAAACAAAACTTGTTTTGAGTTGTTTTACGATAAAAAGCCTCAAGTGAAATATTTTCGTGTATTTGGTTCAAAATGTTTTATAAAGAACACCTTTGGTAATTTAGACAAATTTGAGCCAAGATCCGATGAAGGAATCTTTGTTGGATATTCCACACGTAGCAAAGCCTACCGGATATACAACAAAACTTCTTCAACGATTGAGGAATCACTTCACGTATCGTTTTATGAAGATTTTGATTTTCCTCATGTTGATGATGATAATGTAGACATTCTTTGTGATTCTCTTAATAATGTCAAGATTAATGATAATATTGTTGAGACTAACACTTCTAACGAAGTTGTTGAAGTTGTTCCTAGTGATCCAGGTTTACCCAAAGCTTATCCAACCGTTCGCAATCATCCTCATAACCAAATCATTGGAGATATTGGTGTGGGTGTTCGAACGAGATCAAGAATTGAAGAATTCTCCCATTGCGCATTCGTCTCTACCATTGAGCCAAAGAACATTCAAGAAGCTTGTGAGGATAGTTCTTGGATAGTGGCTATAGAAGAAGAACTAGCACAATTCGAGAGAAATGAAGTTTGGGAACTTGTACCTCTTCCAAGTGGTCACCAAGCTATTAGGACCAAATGGATCTTCAAGAACAAGACGGATGAAAACGAGGTAATCACACGGAACAAAGCAAGGTTAGTAGCTCAAGGCTATCGGCAAGAGGAATGTATTGATTTCGAAGAATCCTTTGCCCCCGTAGCTAGATTAGAAGCTATTAGGTTGCTTTTATCTTTTGCATCCCATAAGAATTTTAAGTTATTCCAAATGGATGTTAAAAGTGCATTTTTAAATGGGTTTGTAAATGAAGAAGTCTATGTTTCTCAACCTCCCGGTTTTATTCATGAGAAATTTCCAAACCATGTTTTCAAACTTAAGAAAGCGTTGTATGGATTGAGACAAGCTCCTAGAGATTGGTATGATCGCCTTAAGACCTTTCTTTTGAATTTAGGTTTTAAAATGGGAGAAGTTGATTCTACACTTTTCATTAAAGATTATGAAAATGACATTCTTTTGATTCAAGTTTATGTAGATGACATTATTTTCGGTTCTACTAACTTTCATCTTTGTCAAGAATTTTCTAAATCTATGAAGGATGAGTTTGAGATGAGCCACATGGGAGAGCTCACCTACTTCCTTGGATTGCACATTCGATAAATGGAGAATGTCACTTTCATACATCAGACAAAGTACACATGAGAGCTTATTAAGCGATTCGGGATGGAATCGTCTTCAAGCAAAAGGACTCCCATGAGTACTACTACTCATCTACACAAGGATGAAAGCGGAAAAGATGTAGACGTTCGTCTATATCGAGGTATGAACGGTAGCTTACTTTACTTAATCGCTAGTAGGCCCGATATCATGTTTTCCGTATGCATTTGTGCTAGATATCAAGCAAGACCTAAGGAGTCACACTTGGTTGCGGTTAAATGAATATTTTGTTATCTCAATCAATCCCTAGATTATGGGTTACTTTACCCTAAGTCTAGCACATATAAGTTAATCTCATATAGTGATGCCGACTTTGCCGGATGCAAGTCCGACAGGAAAAGTACTAGTTGGACATGCCATTTCTTAGAAAATTCCTTGGTTTCTTAGTTCTCTAAGAAACAGAATTCGGTTTCATTGTCCACGACTGAAGCGGAATATATTGCCGCGGGTCTTGCATGTGCACAAGTTCTTTGGATGAGACACACTCTTAGTGACTATGGTATCAATTGTGATACTTGCCATATCATGGTTGATAATCAAAGTGCTATTTGTCTTTCCAAGAATCCGGTACACCACTCCCATACCAAACACATAGACTTGAGACACCATTTTATAAATGATCATGTAGCTAAAAAGGACATCATCTTAGAGTACATTGAAACCCAAAAACAAATTTCCGATATCTTCACTAAACCTCCTAAAGAAGATTCATTTGTGAGGTTGCGTGGAGAATTGGGAATTATGGGTGAATCTGAAATCTAGAAGCTCAATTTTCATGCTATAACTCTCCATTGAGATCATATATATTTGATTGTCTTTCTTCATGTGCTTTATTGTTTTATGAGATTAAGAAAGACAATTGTGACTTATTTGATTTCATGAGTTTTCGAAGTTGATTGGAATAATTTGTGTTTCAATAGATTTATTGTTTTCATAATGATTTTAAGATGTATTTGTGATTAGAGTATAGGTCCTAGGGTGAGTGTTATTATTCTCTGGAATTCTATCTCACTGTGCATTTTTGGACCAGGACAGACAACTGTGTTTCTTTTGCCAGTCGACTGCCCTACTCTATATCCTTCATATGAAAATTGATATCTTTCGCACAGCCGACTGTTGACTGTTTTACAGTCGACTGTTAATGTAACAGGCGACTGCAATTTAGTCATCAGGCGACTGTACTCTCTGTCGAACTTTTTACAGTATTCTCTGTTTTTCTTGTGATCAGTATTAATTCTCGGCCAACCGACTATTGAGTATATGTCAGTCGACTGTCCAGCGGACATGCGACTGCATTATACTTGCCAGTCGACTGCCCATCTCTCTGAGATTTAATTCTATCACTTCATACAGTCGACTGACTTTTGTTCTCCAGTCGACTGTCTCCTACTGTGTCGGTTCTTTTGATTTGATCCGAGCCGTCGATTCTTTGATCCAACGGCTCAGATTGATTTTCCCTAATTTATATTCAACCGACGCGATCACTTCCCCACGTCGTTTTCTCTCTCCTCCGCATCGACCGTTCAACTTCCCGCTCGATTCTCTCTACAAAATCAATCGATTTCGTGTCTTCAACCGTCGATCTCCTCCCAATCATCACTGTCAGTCATGCTCTACCGTCGTATTTGATCTTCATCTTCGCGATCGTCTATCTTCCTTCGGTTGGTGTGTTTTCTCTCTCTCGACTATCGTTTCCGGTTGTTGTGTTTGATTTTTTCCTCTCTTGTTCCCATGGCTCCTAAACCTAAGGGAAAAGAGAAGATCATTGCTTCTAAACAACCTAGGGCTCCTAAGAAACTCATCGCCAAGAGAAAGAAACCCTATAAAGCTCGAACCAAGTTGCCCAGTCACCCATACGTTCATCGTCACCGGATTATTCTCCTTCTTCTTCGTCGAGTGATGCTCAGCCCTTGATTCGTCGTCAGCGCAAGCCTACTGGTGTTCACATCAGTGAGCCTGCTGCTGAGAGTCCTCATGTGTCTCCTTCTGCATCCAGTTCGTCTGAAGAAACTCCTGTTGTACCCCCTCTGACCCCCTGGCTCCCGTTTACAGAGACGATCTTTGTCTGGCAAAGTTCCATTCTCTTCTTGGGATCAATCTGCTTAGGGAGCGATACATTGCTTTCCCCGCATTTACTGCTGAGAGACTTTCTGACATTCTGTCCGCTACTCATCTGGCCGATCTTTTTCGCTTCTCTCAGAGCGAGTCCCCTAGAGCCTACCCATTTCTGGTGAAGCTCTTCTATGCGAACCGCATTCGCGTTGAGTATTCGACTACTGGCATCCTTGATACTGTCATCCAGGGAAACCACATTCAGCTCACTCCCTCTCTTTTAGGGACTATCCTTAGGATTCCTTCTGTCGGTTCCCTCCCCACTGATATCAGCTTCTCTGAGATTGACGATCTTGATCAGTCTGTTCTCCGGGATATGTTTCGAGAGGTTCCTTTAGCTCTTGATTCGGGTGTCAGATCATCCATGTTCTCTGTACGGGGTTGGGCTGTTCACCTAGTGGTGAAGTCCAACATTCTGCCGAGATATGGATCGTCCGATCAGCCGTCTCAGGATATACTAAAGTGTATGTATGCTATTCTCTCTGGCATGCCCGTGAACTGGGCTGGTGTCCTCCTTGACAGGATGGACAAGGTTGAGTTCACATCCTCCTCGTCTCACATTCCCTTTGGTGGTCTTTTGACTCGTGTCTTCCGTCACTTTGGTATTGACCTGACCCATTACGAGCCCATGCCCTTTAGCCCTCTCCTCAACGCTTCTGTGAAGTCGAAGTCCTCTTCGGCTCTGCAGACTGCCTCGAAGAAGAGGAAGACTATTTCTGCTCCATCCTCATCCACTGTGCCTCCAGCCGATTTGCCTTCATCATCATCTGCTCCACCGTCTCTGGATACTATTTTGTCGATGATCTCTGGTATTTACCGGCTGCTGTCTCTCTCTCTCTCCTCCATCAGGGAATTCCCTTCCCTGAGGATTTGAGACAGTATCTTCCTCTGACCCGTGTGCCTCCTCAGCCTTCTGGTGTCGTTGAGCCTCCTGGTGTTGCCTCTACACAGGATGCTGCTGCTGCTGCTTCTTCTGTTGCTCCATCTGATCCTTCTCCAGAGGACACTCCTGCTGAGTCAGAGCCTGCCCCTTCGTCCGCAGACCCTGGAGACACTCACCCTTAGATCGATATTTATGAGTGATGATATATGTTTTGTCGTTGTATGATGGATGATGCTGTATGCGATACTTTTATATATGTGTAATGATATAGTCTTTGATGTTGTCATGATGTAGCTATTTTTTTGTTGCTCATGATGTGCCTTTTTGGGATGGCCATGTTGATGACCATCCGTTGATGTACTCAGTTGCTTTATATTATATATATATATGTTGTTGCATTTCTCTTTATGTCACACTATGCTATATTGATTAACGACTGTGTGATGTATGATATTTTTGTCTCTATGAATGTTTCACTCTTCTTGCTATGTTGTTTTAGACAATACAAGAATTTGATATTGGATAATTCATGCTATTTCCTTGATGTGATGAATATGTGAAAATTATTTTCTTCCCGAATATTTAACATGTTGATATTGGATTTCAATTCCACTACTCACATGTGTATATGATGAGACTTTATGAGTTTTTGATTCGATATATCTTTATACTCCTTGATTGTTGTTAGTTCGTATTTTAGCACTATTATTGTTGTTGTTATTTGCTCCCACCTTTTTGGATAATGCCATAGGGGGAGAGAAATAAACATACAAGATTCATAATGGATGTGCTAAGTATGTTCTAACGCTTGAATCTAAGATTTTCGATGCCTTAGATTCAGGGGGAGTAAGATTACAATGAATAAGGATTTTAGTTCCTAGATTCCTTGAATTAAATTCATTCTTATCTCACTCATTTGCTTCAATTACTATATAGATGCTCTAATATTTCTTGACTAACTTGATTGGCATCTATGTAGGGGGAGTAAGTTTTCATTACGCACAACTATTTATCTTTTTGTTTATGTTTGTTTGTCATCATCAAAAAGGGGGAGAATGTTGAGTATTGGACTTCTCCCTACTTGGTGTTAATGATGAGCAAACATAAATACTTGTGACTAATCCCCTATTTTGCAGTTAATCCATTGTCTAAGCTTACTATGAAGATCAACTAGCAATGGATGAATCACAAACGTGATTGAAGGCAAATGATATGAATTGGATGATCGTAGATTGATGATTGAAGCTCCGTAAAGACTTCAAGCTCATACGATGGAAAAAAGAGATTATTCGTCAATATAATTTTTCTTTTATCTCTTCTAGTATGTAACTTATAAGTAGAACTATGATGGAGCACTCACACACATCTACTTTCGGTCATAGGACATCTCTAGACCTTCGTCCTTTGATCGCAATCCATTTCTCTTTTGTTTGTGCTAGGATTGTTTATAACAGTCGACTGCTTAACAGTTTGCAGTCGCCTGTCTCAAAAACAGTCGAATGTGTTTTGTTCTACAGTCGCCTGTTATGCATAGACTATTACAATGCAGTTTTGGGACCTCTCTGATTATCTCGCACAGGCCACTGTTGAACGTTTATCAGGTGCCTGTCTTAGCGACATTCGACTGTGAGTGGTTCATCAGTCGCCTGTCTCTCCTTGCCCAAACTTTGTTTGATTCGATTTCTATGGCCAGTCGACTTATGATGTATATACAGTCGACTGTATATTAGATCAGTCGACTGTTTATGCTGCAACAGTCGCCTGTCTGTAAGTCTAATGTTTGACTTAGCACTCTGGAAATTTCTCCTGTCCTTGACAGTCGTCTGTTTAAGGTTATACAGTCGCCTGTTCTGATTAACAGTCGACTGTGTTCCTTGCATCAGTCGTCTGTCCTGTATCTTGTGAGATTTCCAGTACTTCTTCTAACTTACTCTTCTCTCGGCCAGTCGCCTGTCGAAGAATATACAGTCGCCTGTTGGTTTTACAGACGACTGTCTTGGCTTCATCAGTCGACTGTCCACGTGGTAAGTTACCGTTATGAATTCTCACCTACCATTGCTGACTGTGCAGCAGTCGATTGTGTTTTGTTCATCAGTCGACTGTTGCGAGTTCAGATTATATCCGTTGAAATTTTTCTCACGGATTTCGATTGGGTTTTTGCCTAAACTGTTTTGTGGATTTGAGAAAGCTATAAATAGTGCTTCTACTGTTTCATTGGAAGGTTACAACACAAACACACTCATTCATTGCAAAATTCTTCTAGCTTTCTTTTCCAAAGATCAAAGCTTTCAAATCCAAAGCCCTTAGCATTTCTAATTCTGATTCTCTTGCTCTCCAACCTAGAACCAAAGATTGATCGTCTAGGTATTTGGTGAAGTCAAAAGAAAGGGCTTTCCTCCTCTCTTCCAAGAGAGTTCTTCAACACACATCACACTTCTCCTTCAAGTTCTACTTCAAGGCATAGGCGATTGTAAGTGTTGCTTTCAGATTTCATAACTTCATTATTTGAATTGTGCTCTCGGTTGTGAGAGTGATTTTTGCTTGCTCCCGGGTTGTGGGAGTCAAGGACATCGATTGTCTTCGATTGCACTTGTAGGGTTGCTACAAGTGGGTTTTTAATGGAACCTCAAGTTAGGGTTCTAACTTGAGTATCCGGTGGTATCCGGGTGGTAGGGACGTAGGATTACAGGGAACAAGTCGGGAGTTGACTTGGGTAATCCGAACCCTTGAAACATAACTACGTTTGCGTGTGTTTCTCTTTGGGTTGTTTTCTATTCCACACTATTTGTTGGATTGCATTTTATTTGGCGTAAATTCCTATTAAATTTGCATAAACACTATTCAACCCCCCCTTCTAGTGTTTTCCCCATAGACAGGATCCTTACATTTAGATCCCTAGCCTGGTCCTTAAGTTTTTCGGGACCAGGGCTTTTGGTGTAGCCCCTCGTATTTTCCGAAAGTAAAGTGTCTTTTCCTTGCTGTCTATTACTCACTTCCTCCCTTGGGGTGGAGCCTTCTTTTGAGTTCTGACGGAGAGGAGTCGGCGCTCCTACCGGGGGTGTCGTCCCCCGGGTCGGTTGGCGTGCCGACGGGCCGAGGGAGTTGCCCCCGGCTTGGTTGGCGTGCCAACGGGCCGAGGGAGTTGCCCTCGGCTCGGTTAACATGCAGCCGTATCGGGTGAGTTGCCCCCGGCTTGGTTGGTGTGCCGACGGGCCGAGGGAGTTGCCCTCGGCTCGGTTAACGTGCAGCCGTATCGGGGGAGTTTCCCCCGGCTTGGTTGGCGTGCCGACGGGCCGAGGGAGTTGCCCTCGGCTCGGTTAATGTGCAGCCGTATCGGGGGAGTTGCCCCCGGCTTGGTTGGCGTGCCGACGGGCCGAGGGAGTTGCCCTCGGCTCGGTTAATGTGCAGCCGTATCGGGGGAGTTGCCCCTGAGTCAGTTGGCTAGTCGGCCTGGGGCGCGACCCCATGTCTTGCGACTAGCCGATGAGGTCGACCTCTGAGGTCGTCCTTTCGACCGACCTGCCCGGGGAGCTGCTCCTGGCCTCACGGTCGGTCGGTTCGCCGGTCCGCTGGGGGAGTAGCCCCCAGCCTTGCGGCTGTGGTGGAGTCGTTTCGTTCGCTGGGAGGGCTACCCTCGCCTAGTGGTCGGCCCACTCCGAGGTTCGGCCCCGGGGAGTTTCCCGACCGGGCGAATCATGGAGGGGGGACCAGCCTGTTTGGGGGTCGTCCCTTGTCTTTGCGAGGTGCCGCCTGGACACTCCCTTGGCAGGGTCTCCCCTCTCCATAAGGTTTTTTACGGCCATGCTATAAGAAGAAAGCAGGATCAAACCAATTTATTGAGCAAAGGGGGAAGAAAAGAGTTACATTCGCGGGCGATCTCGTAAGCTTTATTGGTAATATTTGCGCAAATGCTCGGTATTCCAGGAATGGGTGAAGGTCTTTCCCTCCGGGTTTGCTAGCCGATAGGTAGCGGGTCCTAGAACTTCGATCACCCGGTAGAGACCTTCCCACTTGGCTACCAGCTTCCATTTGCGAGTGACCTCTGGACAGAAGACCGCCTTTCTAAGGACCAAATCCCCTTGGCGAAAACTCCGCCCTTTGACGCGGGAATTATAGTAACGCGCCACCTTTTGCTTCTGGCGGATGATGGTGGCCAAGGCCTGTTCTCGTCGTTCACCCAGGAGCTCCAGGCCGAGCTCCAAACCCTCGGTGTTTCTTTCTTCGTCGAAATGTCGGATGCGGAGGGACTCCTCGCCCACCTCGACTGGGACCACTGCTTCGGTGCCATAGGTGAGCATGAATGGGGTCTCTCCCGTGGCTTGTTTGTGGGTCGTACGGTAAGACCAGAGTATCCCGGGAAGCTCTTCAGGCCACTTCCCTTCGGTGCCTTCTACTTTCTTGCGGAGGGGTTCTATGATGCATTTATTGGCGGCCTCCGCCATCCCGTTGGTCTGGGGGGCGCCACCGAGGCAAAGAGTTTCTTGATCTTCCATTCGGCACAGAAGTCTTTAAACCCAGCTGAGTCGAATTGCTTTCCGTTGTCGGTGACGATGGCGCGGGGGATTCCGAATTTGGAGATAATGGAGTTCCATACGAAGCTCTTTACCTTCTTCCAGGTGATTGAGGCTAGAGGTTCGGCTTCGATCCATTTGGTGAAGTAGTCCACGGCCACGATAAGATATTTCCTCTGCCCTCGGCCCGACGTGAATGGTCCCAGGTTATCGAGTCCCCACTTCGCAAAAGGTATTGGGCTAATGATGGGGACGAGCTCTGAAGGGGGAACGGTCCCGGTGCTGGCGAACCTATGGCATTCCTGGCACCTCTGGATGTACTCTATCGCGTCGTGGATCAGGGTCGGCCAGTAGTATCCTTGCCTTAAGATCTTCTGGGCGATTGTTGTGCCTCCATGGTGATTCCCGCAGGCCCCCTCGTGCACTTCCCTGAGGACGTAGTGTGGGGGCCGAGGCACTTAAGGTAGGAGAGGACGTCCGTCTTTGTCCACCGTCTTCTGTAGAGGGTTTCTTCATGCATCACGTACCGGAGCGCCTTCCTCTCCAAGGTTTGACGTTCTTCCACATCGGTTGGTGTTTCCCCATGGGTGAGGTATCGGATGATTGGGTCCATCCAGGTGGGGTCTCCGTCAATCGCCATCACCTCCTTCTCTTTCGTGCTGGGGCTCCTGAGGTTTTCCATATAGACGGTGCGACCCAACTCCCTGGGCGAGGAGGAAGCAAGCTTGGACAGAGCGTCTGCTCGGGCATTCTCCGACCGCGGGAGGTGAAGGGTCTCGGCCCTTTTGAATTTGGACATTTCAGTCTTGGCCGTGGCCAGGTAGCCCTACATCGTCTCTTCATGCACCTCGTAGCTCCCTTGTAGCTGGTTGATGATGAGCTTCGAGTCGCTCAGGAGCCGTACATACTCAGCTCCGAGTTCTCGGGCCAGCCTCAAGCCGTTTATCGCGGCCTCATACTCGGCCACGTTGTTGGTAGCCGGGAACTCGAACCTAAGCGCGTATTCGATGACGTTCCCCTCGAGAGATCGAATCGTGATCCCGGCCCCACTCCCCGCTCGGGTTGCTGAGCCATCCACGTGAATAATCCATGTGTCCTGGTCGCCTGAGTGGCCAGCCGAGTTGGTGTCAGTCATAAGTAAATACAAAGGTTGGTTTGTTACCGTTACCGAGACATCTCCCGGTGTGAGGGTCCTTTCTTCTATGGTACACTCGGCGATGAAATCAGCTAGGGCCTGCCCTTTGATGGCCGTACGTGGCTTGAATCGCAGGTCGAATTCGCTCAACTCGACCCCCCAGTTCAGCATCCTTCCCTTGCGGTCAAACCTCTTGAGGTTCTGTTCCAACTGGGAATCGGTTAGGAACAGTATCGTGTGTGCCTGGAAGTAGGGTCGGAGCTACCTGGCTAAGAGGATGAGGGCATACGCTAACTTCTCCATTGGTGTGTACCGCCCCTCAGCGTCTTTCAAGACACGACTGGTGTAGTATACCGGCCTCTGCACCCCGTCGTCCTCCCGGATCAGCACCGAGCTCACCGCTTCCATTATGCAGGCTAAGTAGACGCTCAACGACTCCCCCTCTCATGGCTTGGAGATGAGTGGTGGGTTGCGGAGGTACTCTTTGAGATCAGCGAATGCTCGGGATCAGTCCTCATCACATGGTATTGTCTTCCTCTCATCGGCTGGCGCGGCGATGGCCTTCCTCAGAGTTTTGAAGAACGGGAGAGATCTTTCCACCGACCGGGACAGAAATCGCCCGAGGACGGTGATGCGGCCATTCAACTTCTGCAGCTCCTTGATGGTTGTCGGCTCCCGCATGTTGATCAGTGCCTAAATTTTGTCGGGGTTGGCCTCGATCCCGCGATTGGTGATCATGAATCCCAGGAACTTACCGGATCTCACCCCGAATGTGCATTTCACGGGATTGAGCTGAATATTGTACTTTCGTAGCCGTTCGAAGGTTTCCCTTAGGTCGACGATATGGTCAGCAGGATCCTTCGATTTCACCAGCATATCGTCGACGTAGACCTCCAGGTTTCTTCCTATCTGGGAGTCGAACACATTGTTGACCATTCTTTGGTAGGTTGCCCCGCGTTCTTCAATCCAAAGGGCATTTTCTTGTAGCAGAAGATCCCTCGGTCCGTCGTGAAAGCCGTTATCTCTTCATCATCAGGATCCATCTGGACCTGGTTGACCCAAAGTAGGCGTCCATGAATCTGAGCATCTCGTATCCCGAGGTGCTGTCTACGAGGTGGTCGATCCGCGGTAGTGGATAGCTGTCCTTGGGACAGTCTTTGTTGAGGTTGCTAAAATCCACACACATTCGCCACTTCCCGTTGGGTTTTTTGACCATTACCACGTTGGACAGCCATTTGGGGTACCAGACTTCTCGGATGAAACCGGCGTCGAGGAGTCGTTCTACTTCATCAGAGGCTGCCTTCATCTTTTCGCCACCTAGGTTCCGCTTCTTCTGCCGGACGGGTCTTAAGTTGGGGTCGGTGTTCAATCGGTGAATGATCACCCTGGGATCAACGCCAGGCATGTCCTCGGTCGACCACGCAAAGACGTCCAGGTTAGCCTCCAGGCATTCAACCAGCTTGCGCTTGGAGTCAGGATCCAGCCCTGACCCAATGGAGACGAATCTCCCCTCGACGTTCGTGACGGGGATCTGCTCTTGTTCTTCCGCAGGGGTGGGTCTCGGTCCATGCCTCAGGTCGAGTGAGGCCATTGGATCGCCAGGCCCTCCGACGACCTTCTCGTCCGTCAGGTGGTAGCAGATCTTCTCTCCCTTTGTGTCGCCGTCGATTTGCCCGACCCCCTTTTGGGTTCGAAACCTGATTGTCCGGTGGAGCGTCGAGACCACAGCATCGATAGCGTTGAGGAGGGGGCGGCCGATGATCCCATTGTACGCCGAGCCGACCTTCAACACAATGAATTCCACCATCTGCGTCACCGAATCGGGTGCTCCACCAAGCGTGACCGGGAGGTGGATCGCCCCGATGATAGGTGCGGAGTGTCCCATGAAACCCACCACGGGCCCCGTGCATGGCTCCAAGTCCGCGCCACGCAGTCCCATCCTCTCCAAAGTCGATATGAAGAGGATGTCGCACGAGCTGCCAGTGTCGACTAGCAGTCACCGCACCACGGAGGTATCTATGATCAGGGATACCACCAGCGCTTTGCTCGATCCCGGTTTTTCCCGTGTTCTCCCGATCCTACTACCCCGGGAAGATAACGGTCGGCCACCGGTCTCCTCAGCACTTTCCTCGGCACGATCCGAGCTCGCCGCCCGGTTCGTGCTCCCGGGAGGCACGGCCTCGCTCTGCTTGCCACAGCGCTGGTCAGTTCCCACCATCGGGGCCGCGCCTCTTCTCCGCCGCAGGGGGCGGAGCCGTGTCATTATCGGTGTGGTTGTTTTACGTGGGTGTTGTTCGTTTCCCACAGACGGCGCCAGATGTTTACGGGTGTTTTCTCCCCACAGTTCGTTGACCGTCGGCTGTGTGGTCAACATGGTCAAGGGGCCGACTTGGGGGTCCCTTAGGATCGCTGAGCCCGCGTGCTTTCGACGTGGGTGGAAGGAGGGTTAGGCGCAGACGGGGTCGGGTCCCCGGGTTACGTCGGTCCTCTGCCTTCGGGGAGCTGAGGAGAAGCCTCGGCTCGGTGGATCGCGCTCGGCCTCGGCTGGGTCACGCTCGGCCTTGGTCGGATCCGTGTCGAGGGGTAGCCTCGGTGCCTCGCAAGAGGGTCGGTGTTTGAGTAGCCGTCCACCTGACGACTACGATGGGGGTAGCCGACCGACGCTGAGGGGTAGCCTAGGTTCCGGATATCTTCTTCCTGGACAGATGAGGAAACTCGTCAGGGAGGCCAGACCTAGGTTCCGGCCAAATCCTCTTCGATGCCTAAGTTAGATCAGGGTCTAAAGGGATACTCGGCGGGGGAGATCCGGCTTGTAAGGAAGCCGGAACGTCAACCCAGGCGGCGCGAGTTTGGGGGAGGGAGGAAATGGAGTGGCAAATGCCTAGGTCGTTGATGGAGTACCTCTCTGTTGATTACCTGAGTCTCGATCCCCTTCTTTGTCATCTTGGCCCTCCCATTATAGGGTCCCTCGCGATTGCCCCACGTCTCGCCTCCTTTCACGTCCCCACGATCCGCCTCCGCCTCCTCCCACTCGTGCGTAGTGGAGGGGTGGCCCATTAACGAGTCTGTTAAAGGCCATTATGGGATCGCGGATTCCGAGGGGTGGTTAATCTGGCCGAATGGGGGCTAGTCGGGTGCCCCCGAGGGTGAAGTGGCTGGGCCTTCAGCTCCGTCTGTGGGCCCTTCCGGGCGGGCCCGTCTTCTCTAGTGGGCGCCTCCATTTAGGCTGGGCCGTGGGTCGTTGTAATTCGGGCTGGTCCAAATTAGTCGTAACAAGTGGATTTACGCCAGGGAATGATTTTCATCTCCCCTTTGTTTTCTAATTCGTGTTGGTATTTCCAGAAGGCGACATCCCACATCTTTCTTCACGCTGCACATCTTAACGAAGTTATAGTGAGGCGTGTGCCCGTCATAAGATCTCCGCTGCTTCCAGCCGGGGGCATGACTCCCTGGCCAGCCGTCAGCCAACTCTGATTCTGGAACTCTAATCAGCCACCTTCATGGTTTTTTTGGGTTATGGTGGTGGTGGTGGTGGTATCCCCTAACTGCTCAGAGGGCTACCATTCTTGACAGTACAAGATTTATAGTAGGCTCTGCGGTATTCAACACGTAGGTGTGCATGAGGTTTGGTTGTATCCCCTTACTGCTCAGAGGGCTACTGTTTACGGGTGTTTTTTCCACCAGCAAAATCGATAGTATGGAGGGTGCGAGGTCAATGCGGTCAAAGGGGACACGCGGGACCCCCGTGTTGTCGTGGTAGCCACGTGAGAAGGAGATGACCCGGATGGTTAGTCAACGGCGCGTTCGCTTGATCGGGAAGGCGCCGTTCCGATCTCCGGCGGGCCGAGGGGTAGCCTCGGTGGGATGACGACTTCCGTGATCGGTAGAAGACGGGGTCGCTCGGTGAAGGGACGTGCGGATCTTCGCGTTGGCCAGCCAAGAGGTGGCCTCGATAGAGCGACTATCTTCTGGTGGTGGAGACGAACGGGCTCGGGGACGAGGGCGCTCGGCTCTGGCCGTGATGATGCTGAGGGGTAGCCTCGGCGCCGCGGGATCTCCTGGACCTGAATGGACGAAAGAGCTCGTCAGGGGGGTCGGACCTTGGTTCCGACCGAATCCCCTTCGATGCCAAAGTCAGAACTAGTCTGAGGGATGCTCGGTGGGATCGGGCTCGGTTCACGGAGAGACCGAGCCCCCATCCTCGAGCCGAGCTATGGAGGAGAAATATGAAAAGGCGGAAGAAGGTGTAAGATGGAGTTTGTGATACCTCCGTTGTAGATCGTGAAGATCCCCCCTGTGGATGATGCCCACGCCCCCCTCATATAGGTGGCTCGCCCTGATCATGTGCCATGATGTGCCATCATGGCCATCATTCATGGGGACGTGCAAATGTGGGAAGTTTTAACCCCACTAACTGCGCCCTTCTTAATGAGGAGATGAATGTCCTAAAGGCGGCCATGATGGCTGGAGTGATGGACTCGGGTGGTTGCCATATTTGGCGGGCCTTGATGACTGGAGAGTGATGGCCATTTAAGTCGGGCCATTAAGCCGAGCCATGATGGCTAAAGAGTGATGGCCATTTAAGTCAGGCCATTAAGTTGAGCCATTAAGCCGAGCCATGATGGCTAGAGAGTGATGGCCATTTATGTCGGGCCATATTATCCTCCACTATTGAAGTGGGCGGTCTTTTGGGCCTTCGCCTTTGGGCGGAGAAGCGCGGCCCGTCCGTGAGATCCTTGGGCCGGAGCCCAAGGCCATAGTAGGCCGGTTGACTAGTCGTAGTTGACTTGGTTCTTCCAGGCCCGGTCAAAATAGTCGTAACAATTACCCCTATCTTCTGAGCTCTACCATTGTTGAGGTGGAGGTCGGGAGATGTAGTATAATGGGGAAGAAGTCGCACTCTCTGCAAAACTTTGGTCCGTCTTGCGGAGTTGCCTAGGGACGATAGATCGTCAGTCCGAGATTCGTTCGGTTGCGAGGGGAGTTACCCCTCGGCTTACGGCCGACGGAGGAGATTCGTTCGGTGGCGAGGGGAGTTGCCCCTCAGCTTACGGCCGACGGAGGAGATTCGTTCGGTGGCGAGGGGAGTTGCCCCTCGGCTTACGGTCGACGGAGGAGATTCGTTCGGTGGCGAGGGGAGTTGCCCCTCGGCTTACGGCTGATGGAGGAGATTCGTTCGGTGGCGAGGGGAGTTGCCCCTCGGCTTACGGCTGACGAAGGAGTGGGTCGCCCTGCTGGGGGAGTTGCCCCTAGCCTTACGATCGATCTCGTTTGTTCGGTGGCCAGGGGAGTTGCCCCTTGACTTACGACCGACGAAGGAGTCTGGTCGGCCAGCTGGGGGAGCTGTCCTCAGTCTTACGGCCGATCTCGTTCGGTTGCGAGGGGAGTTGCCCCTCGACTTATAGTCGACGTAGGAGTGATCGGCCTGCTGGGGGTTGCCCCCAGCCCTTCGGCCGATCCATTCGTTCGGTCGCGAGGGGAGTTGCCCCTCGACTTACGGCCGACGAAAGGGGTGAAGACTTTCGAAGATTCCATGGTGGCGCTCTGCAACTACTTCGTCCAGCTCGGGTTGATGCAGGAGCTTTTCAGCAAGCGAGGACCCAGCAGCACGGTCAGAGGATCGGTCTGGATGCTCGAACTCGGACGGTGGTGCCTCAGCCAGATCGGCTCGGCCACGGTCGGTGGAGCGGTTTGGATGCTCGAACTCGGACGGTGGTGCCTCAGCCAGATCGGCTCGGCCACGGTCGGATGAGCGGTCTGGATGCTCGAACTCAGATGGTGGCGCCCCGGCTCGATCGGCTAGGCCATTGCCGGAGGGAGAGAGCTCGGTATGGAGGCCCAGGTCCAACTTGCGTCGAGCTCGAAATCTGAACCACGCTCGGATGAAGATAGCAGATTGGTAAAGTGGACTTCCAACCGAGTCTCATTTGCGATTTACAAGCCAGGTGGAGAACTATGCCATGATCACCCAAAAGGTGAGTGTTTCCCGACGCAGGCGAGCTTCGATTTTATCTGAGCCTCGGGGAGCGTCTGGATCGACTGGTTCCATATGAGGGTCGGCAGTTCTCGAATCAAAGCCGTCGTCCCCCCGCGTCAAGTTGATGTCCTCGCCAAGCTCAGGGAGGGTCGTATGAGCCATCCTTGACTCCCAGGAGGTCGGAGAAAGCCGCCGTTGATCTGTCGGCGAGCTCGCAATCCCGAGGCACTGGGTAGACAAACTCCAAAAAAGTTCTGAGGTGTCGGGCCGAATCACGACGAAGTTTTGGGCCGGTTCCTTGCTCCTGTAGCAGCCATTGAACGCTGACTGGGTGAGAAGCATGTGGTTGCTCGCTGGTTTGACCTGGACCAGAATCTCGGCAACGGTTCCGGGTCGGGCCGGCTTGTCAGCAGGATCCGCCTGCGGCTGTGCCTGGACGGTGTATATCACGTGCTGGATGATGCACAGCAGCGACCTCTGCCCTCCGATGAATCAACTGTGGGGCTCACACGTCGGGGTTCTCGAGCTGGGCATCCTGGGCGCAACGGGTCCGATGCCGATGAAGATCCAAAAGGGGAAAGGAGGGACCACCGACGCCTACCGCGTGGCCAAGTACGGGAAGAAGTGGATCCGGACCCGGACCATCATCGACCCCGTCTGCCCAAATGGAACGGGCAGCACACGTTGGGGGTGTTCGATCCTTACACCGTGATCACTATCGGGGTCTTCGATAACTCTCACCTTGATAACAACCCGACCCACGACGCTAGAATCAGTAAGGTCTGGATCCGGTTATCGACGCTCGAGGTGGATCGGGTGTATACCCACTCGCACCCGCTAATAATGTTGCATCCGACCGGAGTGAAGAAGATGGGTGAGCTGCATCTATCCGTTCGCTTCTCGTGCACCGATTCCTGCAACACGCTACACTCTTACATCCGACCATTATCGCCCAAAATGCACTATGTCGATCCCTTGCTCGTTCGACAAGTAGAGAACCTCTGATTTCAGGCTACAAACATTGTGGCCATGAGGCTGGCGTGTGCCGAGTCGCCACTAGGACCAGAGGTGGTCGAGTACATGCTTCGACCATAGATCACATCTCCGGAGCATGCGGAAGAGCCAGGCCAATTTCTTTTGGCTCGTCGCGGTGCTCTCGTTCCTCATCTCAGTTGGCCGTTGGATTGAGTCAGTTCGAAGCTGGCATCGTCAGGTTCGGTCTTTTCTCTCCGTGGGGACCTACATTGTGTTTGTAGTTGCCCCTGAGCTTATCTTGCCCCCCCCACTTTACTGACGACGGCCATGGCCGGGATGTGCAGCGAGTTCCATGACCCAACATGGTACAGGTCCGAGCTTCGCGGGGTTCGACGAGCTTCGACTGAGGGTTGTCAATCCTTGTGCGAGGCAGCTCCGACCGACACCTGGGAGGCACGACCGATCTTCGGTGAGATTCCACGAGTCGGAGCAGCTTCAATCGGCGTGAGGGAGCTCCAGTTCGACTCATCGTGCGTTCCATCGCCTTTAAAAAATTGTTGGCTTCTTGACAGCATCGGTCTCCATGGAGACTCCGACAGACGAGGTAAGGGCGGAGGCGTCCGATCCTTGGTTGGATGAAGCACAGTGTCTTCGTCCTAGGTCCGACGAGATATGGCAGCCCCTAGCACATCGACTTCGAGCATCTCCGAAGTTCACGGAGGTCGGACTTCTGCATCGCCATCAAAAGGTGGTCATTCCAAGGGGTGATCAGTCAAGGTAACGCAATCAGGGGGCCTCTCTTATTCCAAAAGAGTTGTAAGTCCATGATTTCTCTATCGAAATTAATTCATTTACTAAAGGTGAGAGAACTTATCTTTCAGTTGCAGCTTGGTTGATCGGGCTGGAGGCTCGGTATGGGTAACCGAACGTTCGGCACATTCGGCGTGCTCGAATATTTGGCACCCTCGGCGTGTTTTGCTCGACGAAAGTTGTCTTTCCCCCTCGGTCATCCGAACGAGCTGTGGGGAGATCGTCTCGGGGGCGTGAGCTCAAATGGGGATCAGTTGGGGGTTGGCAAAGAATCCCCTTGACACAGTGGTAGCTCAGCACGATAGACCCTGTCGAAGGGCCGAAGATCCTAAAGGAACGATGGCTGAGAGTACTCAGCACGGCTGGCAAAACGGACCTCTGCCTTCCCGTGAGATCATGCTTTGACCGAGGACAGACTCCAAGAATCTCGAGTTTTTCAAGAATACGATAGCTTGCTTCTCCGTCAAAAGTTCGAGCTTTGTACAAGATCGGACCTCCGAGATGTGTCGCTTCGTAAACCGGCAGCTTGTCCCAATACCGTCCGATCGCCGAGAGATTCC
>CM061140.1:68832534-68963748 GCA_030789695.1 Scilla litardierei
AGGATACATGGTGACATTTGCGGGCCTATTCACACCGCAAGTGGCCCATTTCGGTACTTCATGGTACTAATAGATGCATCCACAAAATGGTCTTATGTGTGCCTCTTGTCCACCCGTAACCTAGCTTTTCCAAAGCTGTTGGCACAGATAATTAGGTTACGTGCTCATTTCCCCGATAACCATATCAAGAAACTACGTCTTGATAATGCGGGCGAATTCACATCTCAAGTCTTCGAAGACTATTGCCAGGCAACGGGTATAGAAGTTGAACATCCAGTAGCTCATGTTCACACCCAGAATGGATTAGCAGAGTCTCTTATAAATAGACTCCAATGGATTGCACGTCCATTGCTTATGCAATCCCAATTGCCGGTGGATGCTTGGGGGCATGCTATTCTGCATGCCGCATCTCTTATCAGGATACGCCCCTCTGGAGGCAATACATTATCCCCGATGCAACTAGCATACGGCTCAACTCCAGATATATCTCATTTGAGAATATTTGGTTGTACGGTCTATGTTCCAATAGCACCACCTCAGAGGACCAAAATGGGTCCTCAACGTCGTCTAGGAATCTATATTGGATTTGATTCACCCTCTATTATTAGATACCTAGAACCCATAACGGGGGACGCATTTAAGGCACGCCTTGCTGATTGTGAATTCAATGAGAAAACTTTTCCAAAGTTGGGCAAACATTCCAAGAAGCCTGAAGCTTCGGAGACCATTAATTGGGAAAATAAGTCGTTGTCCCTTTATGATCCGCGTACAAATCTGTGTGAAGATGAGATCCTGAAGATCCTTCACATCCAGAATACAGTACACCAATTGTCGGATAAATTCACGGACAGCCAGAAGATCGTCCGTTCACACGTCCCTGCTGCTAACACTCCAGCTAGGATTGACATCCCTATAAATGGATGCAATCCACCCGCAGCAGAAATGGCTGTACCTCAAATGAAAAGAGGACGGCCACCAGGTTCAAAAGATAAAGTTCCTCAAAAGAGGAAGATTCATGGTGAAAATAAGATTATCCCTCCACAGGATACTGAGCTCAAGACAGCTACCTCTCCCCTCCTAATTTCCCCAGTAGAGGAAACATTAGGAGAAACATCATTAAACTTTGTACGTACTGGGGAGGTACTGGACCGACATAGCACAGTCGTCGACGACGATTTTGCGTTCACTATTGCCGTTCACGTCGCTGAATACGACGATGACGTCGAACCACTTTCTCTAGCGGATTGTAAACACAGAGATGATTGGCCAAAGTGGGACGAGGCGATAAGAGTAGAGCTGGACTCACTCTCGAAACGCAAAGTCTTTGGACCTGTAGTCCAAACACCAGTAGGTGTTAGACCTGTGGGATATAAGTGGGTTTTCATTAGAAAAAGAAATGAAGAAAATCTGATCGTCCGCTATAAGGCGCGTCTTGTAGCAAAGGGTTTTTTCCAATGACCGGGTATCGATTATGAAGATACATACTCCCCGGTAATGGACGCTAATACATTCATATTCTTAATAAGCCTATCATCTCTGGCAAGCCTAGAAATGCAGCTCATGGACGTTGTGACTGCATATCTTTATGGCGATTTAGATAAAAAGATCTATATGAAACTACCAGATGGGTTTAACTTACCCACAGAGATGAAAGAGATACCTCGGGACGTATCTCTGTTAGACTACATAGATCCTTGTATGGACTAAAACAGTCATGCAAAATTTGGTATAACAGACTAAGTGATTTCCTTGCACAGCAAGGATTCACTAATAACGAAGTCTGCCCGTGCATCTTTATCAAAAGAACGGGAAAAGGATTCATCATCATAGCAGTTTACGTTGATGACTTAAATCTCATAGGCTCTCCAGCAGAGATTAATGAGATATCTGCAAGGCTAAAGCACACTTTTGAAATGAAAGACCTAGGCAGAACGAAGTATTGCCTTAGCTTGCAGATTGAACACCTACGAGGTGGAATCCTTCTACATCAATCCAATTATACCAGGAAGCTTTTAAATAGGTTCCAAATGGATAAATGTCATCCTTTATGTACCCCTATGGTCGTGAGATCATTAGACGTACAAAAGGACCCCTTCCGGCCTCTGGAAGAGGGGGAGGAGATACTGGGTCCAGAAGTACCCTACCTAAGTGCCATTGGTGCACTTCTCTATCTGGCTAACTGCACGCGTCCCGATATAGCGTTTGCAGTCAATCTCCTAGCCAGACACAGTGCAGCGCCTACAAAGCACCACTGGAATGGAGTAAAGCATCTTCTGCGATACCTCCAGGGTTCCGTAGACCTTGGACTTTACTACCAGAGAGGTGCCTCCTCCCAGTTACTTGGTTATGTCGATGCAGGCTATCTTTCAGATCCGCATACGGCAAAATCACAGACTGGTTTTGTCTTTACCTACGGAGGTACTGCTATCTCCTGGAGATCGGTAAAACAAACCACTACTGCTACATCTTCTAACCATGCAGAGCTCATCGCGATCCATGAAGCGAGCAGAGAATGTTTTTGGCTACGCTCCGTCGTCCAACACATTCTCCAATCCACTGGCCTGAAGACCGGTGATCTGGAGCCTACTGCCCTATTTAAAGACAACGCCGCGTGCATTGATCAGCTTCAGAAGGGCTACATCAAAGGCGACAAGACAAAGCACATTTCTCCCAAGTTTTTCTGGACGCACGAGCAGAAGAACGACAAGCAGATTGAAGTTCGACAGATCCAGTCATGCAACAACTTAGCTGATCTTTTTACTAAGGCATTGCCTAAATGTACTTTTGTAAAGCTTGTAAAGAACATTGGTATGCGACAGTTGAAAGACCTGCAAGCCTGAAGCTTGTACGGATCAGGGGGAGTAACCTGTGGGTTGCACTCTTTTTCCTTAAGCTGTTGGGTTTTCCCACTGGGTTTTCCACAGCTATGGTTTTAACGAGGCAAACACACTTACTCTGGATCCAGAAGTATCCACCCCTTGCCTCAGTAGCTGAGACCGAAGTGATGAATGTGTAAGGGGGAGTGTTATGAATGAGGGAGGCCTTTGGCCTCCCCTCCTTCATTACCCATTCATTAGGTCCCCCATTACTTAGAGTAATGGGGACCCTTGGTCTACTAGAGGCTTTTGGCCTCCCCACTATGAGATAAATAAATAGAGCACCATGGCTCTTAGCTATTGTTACTCATTCTTAGCAATGAAATGATCTCTCTCTCTCTCTCTCTCTCTTGAGTTTATTTTTCATCCAACAAACAAGTATTTTGTTAAATTTTTATGCTACACTAATTTAACTATCTTTTGCCATAATTAGATGCTCTTTTAATGTAAATTTAACTATATTTCAAATTTAAATACCATGGGAGGGGGGTTTTTTATGTTCGGGCCGGGCCACGGGCCGGCCCGGCCCGCCGGGCCGCAGGGGGGCCGAAAGCCCGGCCCTGGGCGCGGGCTGGGTCGGGCCCGTGGCCCGGTCAACGGCTCCGGGCCTGGGCCGGGCCGGCCCGTTGACCGGGCCGGGCGGGCCGGGCCCCGTGCCGGGCGGGCCGTTTGGACACCTTGACATGGCCCTACATCATTTTTGTCCACTCCAAACTTTGGGGGTGATCATTTCACCAAAAAATTTCAAATTTTTCTACTAAAAAATTAAGTTTTCTCCCAAAAATTTTCATATACCATCATCTTAACCATTGATTTCCCAAGAGTTAATCTGAGCTGTCTTTCTATCAACCTGTTTGTCCTAGTCAGCTTTGTTGATAGTAACGATCTATGAACTTCGTGTTTGATGATAACAAATATGTGTGAATGTTTTAACGTGTGTGTTAAGTGTTTCAGGAAAGGCAAAGCTTAAAGAGATTCATTGTGAGACGTGGCCAATGTGAGGGAAGAAGGTGACACTCTACTTCTAGAGTACATTCTTAGTCTCAACCAAACCAAATCCAAACTTTCAACTCCATTGCAAATCATCCGTTCATTAGGTTTCCTCATGATGCTAATCATCCTAACCCTTGAATCCTCTATTTGCCACACAAAACCCAAAGCCCTACAATGTCAGTTAGCCAAAAATAATAATAATAACCTCTTAGCTGCTGTAACGGCCGCTTTCCGACCGTTTGTAATTTTCTGCGCGCACGTACTTTATCGTGCACGTATTTCATTTAATTATTCCTGAGCTCCAGCATATGCGATGCGATATGCCGTTGCGATCGTTTTGGGGTGCTGAATTTTATAGTAATTATTGGGAATGTCTTTTCACTGCTTGTTATCTCGCGAAACGACTTTGAATGATAGGGGCGTTTTAGTCATCTGACTCAAAATGCCGTTCCCAATTTTACGTAAATTTTTGGTAGGCATTACGCACGATCAGGCTCCGTAGATCTGTGCGTCTCGTCTCCACAATTGCCCCGGTATTTTCGGATTATTTTTCTGACGCTCGGATCGAAAGATATCGCTCGGAGAAATCTGGACCGTTGAATTGCCCTGATCAGATTCAAAATTCAAATTCGTTAGCCAAATCTGGCTAAATCCTTCATTTAAATCGTTTTAAGATTTTCCCTAATCTGTTTCGCTAATATCCCCTAGACTTACCCCAACCCGTACTCCCTCTATCCCTTGCCCTCACCCATTCAACCATTATCCTAGGTCTATATAGCTAACATATACCATAATAATAATAATTAAATCCCAAACCATAACCTACCCCTAACCTCGATCGGGTCTCCCCTCGCGTCCCCTCTCCCTCGACCGCTGGCGGTTGCTCCGAATCTCGCCGCACGTGCCCGCGATCTGGAGCCCACGGCCTCCACATGCCGCCGCGACCGCCATCTTCCCTCGCAGCCGCGACGCCGCTCCTCCCTCGAGATCTCGTCGATGATCTCCGACACCCGATAACCGTCGCGCCCCCTCGCGATTCCCGCCCTCGCGCCCCGATGCCTCCACATCTTCGCTGTCTGTCGCTGTGGCTTTCCCCCGAGCGCCGGCTCACGGCCCCCGCACGACGCTGGAGAACCGCCGCTGGCGGTCCGATCAGCCTCGCAGCGGCTGCCGCCGTGATCTGCTCCACCGCCGCGACCACGGCCCCGCCTGCGACCTCGATGCCCGCCTGCGAGAACCCCGACTCCGCCGTGATCCCCTCACCCTCACTCACACCGATGACTGCCCTTCACTGCTTACCGCAGCCCCTCCGCCGCCGCGCCGCTGTGCTGTGCTCCGCCACCCCGCCTGTGATCCTCAGCCCCGACTCCGCAGACGGCTCGCCTGCCGCCGCGAGGAGCAGCCCCTCTCTCCACGACAGCTGCCGCTGCAGCGATCTACACCCGCGCCACCGCTGTGCCGCCCTCGCGCCGCGTCCCCCTCGCTTCCCCGGTTGTCCAGCGGTCTATTTCTGCAGCTGCAAGCGGCAGCAACTGCTGCCGCTGATTTTCTGGTGACATGCCACCGCGGCGCAGCCTTGACGGATCCCCGAGTCGGCCAGCGACACATCCGACGTTCTAACGACGTCGTATCACCGTTACTCGCTGTTTTGGTCTCCGGGGTCTTTGTTCCTCCTTGCTCGCTGATCCGCAACTCCTTGACGTTGCCTACACATCCTACGGACTGCTGCCAGGCCGTTCTCGCTGCTCGCACACTTTGTCCGCTGCCCGGACGAGTCTCACTACGCTACCCATAGTCGAGACGCTGTTGACGCCGCAGGGCTCACGATCTTCCGGTATTGTGGCCGTTACCGCTACCATTCACATGCCGCCTCGTTGCGCTACTCGCAACCGAGGCGATTTCGCTGCTGCTTCGTTGCACTACTCACGACCAAGGTGGTCCTGACGCCGTTCCCGTTGTCGTGCCGTTTCACTGTGCTACCCACAGCCGCTACGATCCTGAGACGACCCCGAGACGACCTCCACTGCGCAACCCGCAATCGGGGACACGAGCACAGCCACCGTCTCCAGACCCAACGCCAGATCAAATGCGCGTTCCTCACACCAGGTTGGTGCTCTAAACTCGTAGCGAAACCCACACCGTAGCAAACTGAACCTTAACTAAAATTTGACAACTTGAACTAAATTTACTTTCAGTATCTGTAAAACGCTGCTCACTATAGAAAGATCGACAATCGGACAATTTTCTGTGCACATAGGATAGAAGTCGATCTAGGTTGAACGAAACATCAAAATGTGATTTTTGACGAATAGGATAGTCCCGATAACCTAGAAACGAACCCTAATAGGATGTGATGAATTTGAGGCCTGATACCATCATCGTGACGATATTTCAGACGGATTTCCGCGGACGAGACGCTTGGACGAGACGCTTCGGGAGGACGACACACTCGCCATCGCAGGCAAGTGTATCCACTTGCACTTTTGGCCATGCTTAGGCCCTAGTTGGTTAGAATTGTTAACTGTGAACAAATAGAACCGGACGTGAAATGATAGCGTCCGGGACGACTCCTGACGGCTCAGACTTGACGACGAAGTCTGAGCCTGACAACAACAACTTTTGATATTGTAGGGCTATCATGTGTGTGCGTGCGTGTGGACACCCTAGAATAACAACTCCCTACACTTGTCATGTCGTGTCCTGTTACCCAAAAAGCCTTCGGGCGTTTCGGATGCTTTCCTAGCGGAAGTGATCCCTGTTACCCAAAAAGCCTTCGGGCGTTTCGGATGCTTTCCTAGCGGAAGTGATCCCTGTTACACAAAAAGCCTTCGGGCGTTTCGGATGCTTTCCTAGCGGAAGTGATCCCTGTTACACAAAAAGCCTTCGGGCGTTTCGGATGCTTTCCTAGCGGAAGTGATCCCTGTTACACAAAAAGCCTTCGGGCGTTTCGGATGTTTCCCTAGCGGAAATGATCCCTGTAAATCTTGTCCTGAGTTCCTGGGTTAGGGGTTAGGTTGAGCGTGTACACGGTAAGAGTGTCTGATCCCCCTCGAACCGTAAGGCGTGAACCCTTTTCGTGTCTCACTTGTCCCATCTTGTCTTGTCCCGTCACGTCCCGTCTTGTCTTGACACCTGTAGGTTAGTCCCGTAGTTGGTAGCACACGCTACGACTACTATCTGTCCCGTTTTACTTTCCTGCTGCGTTACTTCCTGTCGTGTTACCCTGTTATAACCACAGCATGTTAATCAACCAGTAAACTGTTGTCAGAAAGAACCCCAGCATGCTAATCAACCAGTAAACCGTTGTTTAAAGTTCGGTGCACTTGCAGTAAAGTCTAACCCTTCTTGTAGACTTTACCTGACGTACAGTTCCTTTTTATTGGGTGTTGTACGTCAGGTGTTCAGCCAGAGTTCGTGGACGAGGCAGACTCACTGGAGTACGAGGAGCCGAGGACGTTGATCCAGAGTTCGTGCCTGACGAGGATCAGACCTTGAGGTCTTTTAGTCGCCACTTTCAGAGGTTACTACTTTCTGTTTTCTCTAGATAGTTTGTTGCCACGCTTAGGCTTCTTTTTTTAGACTTTGTACTTGTCGGATATTATACCTCTAATTTAATGAATGCATCTTCCTTTCCGTACTTTCTGTTGTTTCGAACTATATTAATGCAAGAACATGAAAATCTTTTAAAATGGTACCTCTACAGACGCTTATTGGGTCCGAGCTTCTAAAGCTCTGGCCTAAGCGGGCCTCGTCACGTTTCGCTTCCGTCCATTTTGGGAAGCGGGGCGTGACAGGTTTTAGTGGTGGCCCATGCAGGTCTTGCAAAAGTTCGGAACGATAAAGGTACCGCATTCATTTAATATCCACGTACAAGTCTGAATTAGTTTTCCCCAGTCTTATATGGTAGGAAGACTTAGGAAGACGTCCCAGTTGGATAGTCAGACGCCTTGGTTAAGATTTAGCCGTACCCGTCTTAGGATACCTTAGTAGCCTCTCCCTCCCTAGCTCTGACTAAAGTAGATTTCTAGAGTTCTTCTTTAGTTTAGTCGTTCGCTCGGGTCCATCGACTTTGGGCCCAGCAGAACTAACCGGGATTCTCTTAGGAACCTCCCCCTTAGATCCTGATTACAGTCTAGTTCACTAGGAAGTCTTAGTGTTGAGCTTTCCCTGATCTTTAGACAGCCCGATAATTAGGAATCTTGGATTTCTAGCATCTTCCAATCGTTACACTTTTATGTTATCAGCCGTAGAGTTCATCGTAGCTTTCATGAATCATATCTTTGGCGTATCCTTCATACGACCATGTTTCGATTCACGTGATCGTTCCATGACACTTGTCGATAGTTCTTCGAATCCCTCTATTGCAAACCCTGCTTCCTTTAAAAAGTGTTTTCGAAACTTATTATTAAATTCTTCGCTCGGTTTAACTCCCTTGAAAACCCTTTATTATAATATATATATATATATTTTATAAAAAAAAATTTATTGCTTTTCGGTTGAAAGTTCCTTTTTGGATTTTGAAATCTCCTTGGTCGTCAAATTTCCAAGTTACTATCTGGTAATTATTTCTAATCGGTATTTTTCATATTTTCAGTTTTAAAACCTTGTTAACATTTTGATAATACAATTTATACTTTTCTGGACTACAAGATCTATTTCTAATCGCTTACCGTATATACTTTTTTAAAATATTTTCTAAACTAGAGAAAACTCCAATTATTTTATTATTATTATTATATCAGTTTTATGTTCTTCGTGACCACATTTCAAAATCTTTGTGTAAAATTAATTTCATTTGCAAAACAATCGCTTCTCACCCTATCCATCCTTCTTCCATCGTTAGATCAATTTTTAGCAGTAATTTTTGTCATGTTCCTCCGATTATCTTCTTATCCTCGCCTTACCTGGCGTCGTTCTTTCGATCTTGTTTCCTGTCGTTTTTGGTTTCGGTCTCCCTCTTGTATGTAGACATTCGCGCCTGTAGTTGCCTATGTCATCCCTAGCTAGGAGTAGGCCCTTGGTAGGTGATGTTGTCGTGATGCATGAGTATAGGTAGAGTGTGTAGACCTGTATGAGAGTGTGTGTTCTTTAGGATCCCGAAAATTTCTTTTGTGTCTTGAATATATGATTGAAGTTGTCTGAATGATGGTATTCATATTTGTGTGGATAACGTCATAGCAGGTAAATTCCTTAGACATAGTCCTCTGTATTATAGTTTAGTTTATTTTGCTGCTTACATATATTTCAAAACCTATTTGTTTTCTTTAAATCAGATCTTTAAAGTTTTGGAACTAGCACACATGTTCTCAACGCACCTATTTTTCTCATCCAATACCTCAACTCCACACGTTTTTTTCTCCAAATGCTCTAAAAATGTGTCACTGGTTTTAAGTTTCCTTTCTCTTCTCTCTCTCCATTTAGAAATGTTATGTTATGATTGTTATAGTTTTGGGACTAGCTGTTATTGTTGTAGGATTTTGTTTGCGGGTAGGCTCAGCGAGAGATGAGATTTGTTATAGCAATGATTAACAGATTTTGGAACAATAGGATATTGGGATAGATTTCTTACTAATGAAAAGAATGGGCTGTCCAAGACTTATTTATAGAACTGATGTGTGACGGACTCGATGGAGGACTCTGATCGGATGAAATTACATAGATGAAGATGAGAACTGTCAGATTTGAGGTTTAGACGAATGGTAGATAGGGATGGCTACAGAGTATGGTGGGAGTTAGGGTGATCATGAGATTGAGTAGAACATTGTAAGCGTCAAGACTTGGTTGTCGAGTTGACGAGGGGAGGCTCTGAGAATGATACGACGCGGTGAGATAAATGGATGGTCAGGTAGTAGGACTTAATATTGGTTGGGATTAATTATAGTGAGTAGGATAAGATATGATTTTGGTAGTCCAAATTATTTGGTGGATAAAATTATGGGAAGATATGACAAGAATGCATTGAAGACACAGCGATTGTTGATTTGTGAATGTATTGCATGATAGACAAAGTTTTTGGTCTTGGATTGGTGGTTGACTAGAAAATCATTTTTAGCGATTGATTGATATTGGGATGAGATCGAGAGTTTAAAAGATTGTTGTTGAGCAATGATGTTTAGTGGAGTAGTATAGTATGAGATGATTATTATTATTCTTTTATGAGAACTTGGAGTTGGGAATTTAAACAGTAAAATGGGTCCGTAGTCGGGTGTTGGGATGTGAGTTTGGTCATGGCATTACTCAGTTAGAAGAAGGGTTATGATGGATTAATTAAAGACCATTGGTTGAAGTTATAAGATTAGCGATCTATATGGGTAGTTATAAGAGTTTTGGGTATAAGGTTATGTAGATGTTATTATTGTTAGTATGAGTGATTCCGGGGACGGAATCATTTCTAAGGTGGGTAGAATGTAACGGCCGCTTTCCAACCGTTTGTAATTTTCTGCGCGCACATACTTTATCGTGCACGTATTTCATTTAATTATTCATGAGCTCCAGCATATGCAATGCGATATGCCGTTGCGATCGTTTTGGGGTGCTGAATTTTATAGTAATTATTGGGAACGTCTTTTCACTGCTCGTTTTCTCGCGAAACGACTTTGAATGATAGGGGCGTTTTAGTCATCTGACTCAAAACGCCGTTCCCAATTTTACGTAAATTTTTGGTAGGCATTACGCACGATCAGGCTCCATAGATCTGTGCGTCTCGTCTCCACGATCGCCCCGGTATTTTTGGATTATTTTTCTGACGCCCGGATCGAAAGATATCGCTCGGAGAAATCTGGACCGTTGAATTGCCCTGATCAGATTCAAAATTCAAATTCGTTAGCCAAATCTGGCTAAATCCTTCATTTAAATCGTTTTAAGATTTTCCCTAATCTGTTTTGCTAATCTCCCCTAGACTTACCCCAACCCGTACTCCCTCTATCCCTTGCCCTCACCCATTCAACCATTATCCTAGGTCTATATAGCTAACCTATACCCTATTAATAATAATTAAATCCCAAACCCTAACCTAACCCTAACCCCGATCGGGTCTCGCCTCGCGTCCCCTCTCCCTCGACCGCTGGCGGTTGCTCCGAATCTCGCCGCACGTGCCCGCGATCTGGAGCCCACGGCCTCCACATGCCGCCGCGACCGCCATCTTCCCTCGCAGCCGCGACGCCGCTCCTCCCTCGAGATCTCGTCGATGATCTCCGACACCCGATAACCGCCGCGCCCCCTCGCGATTCCCGCCCTCGCGCCCCGATGCCTCCGCATCTCCGCTGTCCGCCGCCGCGGCTTTCCCCCGAGCGCCGGCTCACGGCCCCCGCACGACGCTGGAGAACTGCCGCTGGCGGCCCGATCAGCCTCGCAGCGGCTGCCGCCGTGATCTGCTCCACCGCCGCGACCACGGCCCCGCCTGCGACCTCGACGCCCGCCTGCGAGAACCCCGACTCCGCCGTGATCCCCTCACCCTCACTCACACCGATGATTGCCCTTCACTGCTTACCGCAGCCCCTCCGCCGCCACGCCGCTGTGCTGCGCTCCGCCACCGCGCCTGTGATCCTCAGCCCCGACTCCGTAGACAGCTCGCCTGCCGCCGCGAGGAGCAGCCCCTCTCTCCACGACCGCTGCCGCTGCAGTGATCTACACCCGCGCCACCGCTGTGCCGCCCTCGTGCCGCCTCCCCCTCGCTTCCCCGGTTGTCCAGCGGTCTATTTCCGCAGCTGCAAGCGGCAGCAACTGCTGCCGCTGATTTTCTGGTGACGTGCCACCGCGGCGCAGCCTTGACGGATCCCCGATTCAGCCAGCGACACATCTGATGTTCTAACGACGTCGTATCACCGTTACTCGCTGTTTTGGTCTCCGGGGTCTTTGTTCCTCCTTGCTCGCTGATCCGCAACTCCTTGACGTTGCCTACACATCCTACGGACTACTGCCAGGCCGTACTCGCTGCTCGCGCACTTTGTCCACTGCCCGGACGAGTCTCACTACGCTACCCGTAGTCGAGACGTTGTTGACGTCGCAGGGCTCACAATCTTCCGGTATTGTGGCCGTTACCGCTACCATTCACATGCCGCCTCGTTGCGCTACTCGCAACCAAGGCGATTTCGCTGCTGCTTCGTTGCACTACTCGCGACCAAGGTGGTCCTGACGCCGTTCCCGTTGTCGTGCCGTTTCACTGCGTTACCCACAGCCGCTACGATCCTGAGACGACCCCGAGACGACCTCCACTGCGCAACCCGCAATCGGGGACACGAGCACCGCCACCGTCTCCAGACCCGACGCCAGATCAAATGCGCGTTCCTCACACCAGGTTGGTGCTCTAAACTCGTAGCGAAACCCACACCGTAGCAAACTGAACCTTAACTAAAATTTGACAACTTGAACTAAATTTACTTTCAGTATCTGTAAAATGCTGCTCACTATAGAAAGATCGACAATCGGACAATTTTTTGTGCACATAGGATAGAAGTCGATCCAGGTTGAACGAAACATCAAAATGTGATTTTTGACGAATAGGATAGTCCCGATATCCTAGAAACGAACCCTAATAGGATGTGATGAATTTGAGGCCTGATACCATCACCGTGACGATATTTCAAACGGATTTCCGCGGACGAGACGCTTGGACGAGACGCTTCGGGAGGACGACACACTCGCCATCGCAGGCAAGTGTATCCACTTGCACTTTTGGCCATGCTTAGGCCCTAGTTGGTTAGAATTGTTAATTGTGAACAAATAGAACCGGACGTGAAATGATAGCGTCCGGGACGACTCCTGACGGCTCAGACTTGACGACGAAGTCTGAGCCTGACAACAACAACTTTTGATATTGTAGGGCTATCATGTGTGTGCGTGCGTGTGGACACCCTAGAATAACAACTCCCTACACTTGTCATGTCGTGTCCTGTTACCCAAAAAGCCTTCGGGCATTTCGGATGCTTTCCTAGCGGAAGTGATCCCTGTTACCCAAAAAGCCTTCGGGCGTTTCGGATGCTTTCCTAGCGGAAGTGATCCCTGTTACACAAAAAGCCTTCGGGCGTTTCGGATGCTTTCCTAGCGGAAGTGATCCCTGTTACACAAAAAGCCTTCGGGCGTTTCGGATGCTTTCCTAGCGGAAGTGATCCCTGTTACATAAAAAGCCTTCGGGCGTTTCGGATGTTTCCCTAGCGGAAATGATCCCTGTAAATCTTGTCCTGAGTTCCTGGGTTAGGGGTTGGGTTGAGCGTGCGCACGGTAAGAGGGTCTGATCCCCCTCGAACCGTAAGGCGTGAACCCTTTTCGTGTCTCACTTGTCCCGTCTTGTCTTGTCCCGTCACGTCCCGTCTTGTCTTGACACCTGTAGGTTAGTCCCGTAGTTGGTAGCACACGCTACGACTACTATCTGTCTCGTTTTACTTTCCTGCTGCGTTACTTCCTGTCGTGTTACCCTGTTATAACCACAGCATGCTAATCAACCAGTAAACTGTTGTCAAAAAGAACCCCAGCATGCTAATTAACCAGTAAACCGTTGTTTAAAGTTCGGTGCACTTGCAGTAAAGTCTAACCCTCCTTGTAGACTTTACCTGACGTACAGTTCCTTTTTATTGGGTGCTGTACGTCAGGTGTTCAGCCAGAGTGCGTGGACGAGGCAGACTCACTGGAGTACGAGGAGCCGAGGACGTTGATCCAGAGTTCGTGCCTGACGAGGATCAGACCTTGAGGTCTTTTAGTCGCCACTTTCAGAGGTTACTACTTTCCGTTTTCTCTAGATAGTTTGTTGCCACGCTTAGGCTTCTTTTTTTAGACTTTGTACTTGTTGGATATTATACCTCTAATTTAATGAATGCATCTTCCTTTCCGTACTTTCTGTTGTTTCGAACTATATTAATGCAAGAACCTGAAAATCTTTTAAAATGGTACCTCTACAGACGCTTATTGGGTCCGAGCTTCTAAAGCTCTGGCCTAAGCGGGCCTCGTCACGTTTCGCTTCCGTCCATTTTGGGAAGCGGGGCGTGACAGCTGCAAACTTAGGGTTTGGTGTTTTCATAACCCAGTAATACTAAAGAGGAGGGGAGCCGCAATTTGTTTAACAGGAGAGTGTGCATTTTTTTTTGAAAAATCACTTTAAAAAGAAACTAACCCCTTACCAATTCCAGGTCATCCGAATTCTTCATCAAAAAAATTGCAAGGAGCCGCAACCCAAAAGCCCTAGCACGAACAAATAAGAGGAGAGAAAACACAAAAAAATAAGCTGCAACTTTTTAGAGGGCACTCATCAAAAAATTACAGGCCGAATTGTTTTTTGCAAATCTCAAAATCCTTTTAACAGCCGAAAGTTTTTGAAACCCCCTTCAAACAAAAAAATCAAATCTCCAAGAGATCTTAAAATCCTCACGAGGGCAAAAAGATCCCCAAGAGCTGTGCGCAACTTTTTCTAAGAGATATCTTCATCAAACAAATCGAAGAAGAACAAATCCTTATGAACTCAGCCGCACAATTGTTTGAGGGAGAGCCGCACAATTGTTTGAGGGAAGTCACATGTTCCCATTGAATAATCTCCAAGCGTCGACCCTACTGCCGTTGATTCCGACCCTAGTGCTACCGGAGGGACTCTTCGCTGCTTCCTGCCGTGGAGATCGAAGCCGCCGTTCTGAGCAACCTACTGTTGTGCCATCCGCAAGAAGTTGCCACCATCTTCCTTGTCGTGGAAGGATGTTGCCGTGAAGAACCTTGAACTTTCGATCAGCACCTTGCCGTGGAGACTCTGCGTAGCCGTGCTTCATCAAGCCTAACCATCTGCTGTCAGGAGGCCTGTCGAACTATCTTCCAGGGAAACAAAGGATCCTGTCAATTTGAAGAGGAAGAAGGACATACAAGTTAAATCAAGCAATAGAGCTGAAGTTGTATTGGACATTCATCTTGAGTGAAGGGACATAAAATGAATTAACTTATGCACAACCAGAGCAATCAGAGCCAGACCAACATAGCTGACCAAGCCACGAACTGAATTATTAAGTCTGGCCCAACTTTTCATATACAACAGTGAGATTCTTTGAATACATACAACTGGACAGATTTGCGAAACAATCTTTGGAAGGTCGCAATTTGAGTTATTGAGACTTGCCGACTATATACTATCAGACTTGGTCTGATCTGCACTGAACGACAAGGACATCAACACCTTCACAAAACTGAGCGATTCTAAACTCTATACTTTAGTATATTTTGTGATATTTGTGTTGTGATCTTTGTAGAACAATTTTATTATTTTTTCGGGGACTTGGCTAGTTGGGACTAGCCAAGAGAGAGCTTTACTAGGATTGTTATTGTTTGGGCACTTTGGTGAGTGCAGGTGCTGAGAGCCAAGTGAGTGTAGAGTTGGTGCTCTAGCTACAGGTTGTACCAGTTAACTTTAATAGTCTAGTATTGCTTTTGGAGCTAGACGTAGGTCGTGGGTGCGACCGAACCAGTGTAAATCTGTTGTGCATCTGAGATTGTCTATTATTTACCCTGCCTGTGATTTTAACTACGTGTGATTTCTCGTGGGTTGCACAAGAATTTTCGTAAGCCTATTCACCCCCCTTAGGCTTAGATCCAGATCCAACAAGTGGTATTGGAGCCAGTTTAGAGGATCTAGTCTAGTTGACCATGTCTATTAATATGTCTGATTATGCTTTTGCTGAAGGTCAGTCCATATCATGACCCCTTGATTTAATGGAGTAGATTATGCTTATTGGAAAACTAGAATGAAAATCTACTTAGCTGCTGTTGATTATAATATATGGAATATTGTTGAAAAAGGCTATAATCATCCCATAATTAAAATCCAAGATACTGAAATGTTCAAATTTGAAGATAAATGGGATGACACTGATAAAAATGATTTTCCTTGAATAATAAAGCCATGAATGCGCTCATTTGTTCATTAGATAAATTTGAATTTAATCGTATCTCACATTGTCTTACTGCGCAGGAAATATGGCATACACTGGAGGTGACGCATGAATGAACGTCACAAGTGAAGGAATCCAGGCTTGCGCTGCTGAGTACAGAATATGAGAGTTTCTGCATGCTGCCATCTGAGTCCGTCAATGAGATGTTCGCGAGATTCACGTACATCGTATTTAAATCCAGCTTACTTGGTAAGCCATACTCTAGCCTTGAACAGGTAAGAAAGATCTTAAGGGCGCTGCCAAGCTCATTCAGGCCTAAAGTCACCGCCATCCAAGAAGCAAAAGATCTATCTCAGATAAGGGTGTAGGACTTGATAGGTAATTTAATGTCTTACGAGCTTGAGTTGTAGAACGTTGAAGCTAGAGAGCATCCTGAGGAGAAGAAAAAGCTTCAAGCCACTAGCTCTAAAAGCTAGTGAAGATGACGATGATGAGGAGATGGCGCTGATGGTCAGAAACTTCAGGAAATTCATGAACTCCTCCGGGAAGAGCAGAAATGAAAAATAGGTTTAATCGTTCCAATAATTTAAATTCTGCTAAAAATCTTCTGAGCAGACTGCTACTGACCATGTCATATGTTTCAAATGCAACAGGAGGGGACATTATATGAAGCATTGCAAACAAGAGACCGCTCAATTTGCAAAAGAAAAAGAAAAAGCCAAAATTCTAACATGGGACATGGACAGCGAAGCTGAAGATGAGGATGAGGAGGTTGTAGCTTTCATCTCCCTCTTTTTGATGGGAGAATTAGATGAGGTAACATCTTGCACTAAAAGAGTTGATCTTAGGAATTTGTGTAAAGAAATGCAAGCAGAACTGAATAAGCAACTATGTACCATTAATGATATGCAAGATGAAATTGACAACCTAGAATCTAGTCTAGAAAATATTGAATCCACTTTAGAAGGTTATAAAAAGTCTAATGGTGAACTACAACAAGAAAATTGTGACATGTTTCATGAAACAAATGATTTAAAAGAAAATTTTCTTGCTTGTAATTCTACCATTGCTTCGTTAGAGAATGAAAAATCTAGGTTGCATGAAAAAGCTACTTGTCTTTCTTGTCCTTCCTTATTGAATAATATTAGCATGCTTAAGCAAGATTTAATTAAGCTAAAAGATTATGTGATTAGAGAGCTTAATGATAAATTCAGCATGTTGAATAATGATTTTAAAAGAAAAATGATTGAGTTTGAAAAGAAGGAAGAGGAAAACAAGAAAGCCTTTTTAAGTAAATATACTTTGCTTGTGGATGAAAATGCATTGTTAAAATCCAAAGTCTCTAGTCTTGAATTGTCCATTAAGAAATTCTCTATTGGAAAACAATCGTTGGATACTATTTTAGAGAATCAATTATATGGCAATAATAGACAAGGACTTGGATTTGGTTTGAAAAATGTCGAAAATCCAAGATTTAAGAAAATTCACAATGTGCCTACTATTGTCAAAAATATGTGTGCAAAGTACTTTACTTGTGATAGTGTTGGTCATACATCTTATAATTGCAAGTTTAGGTACACGAAAATAAAGTTTAAACAAGTGTGAGTTCCTAAAACTTTATTGGCTAACATGGGTGGACCTTGTTGGATTCCAAGGTCACATATAGCATCTACCATGCATGTAGGTGCGATGGAGATTTGGCGAGGAGTTTTCAATTGAACGTTTTCATTATATAGCTCCTTAGCCAAACGACGACGCGAAGGTATACCTTTCTCTTTGAACTTAATGCATACCTTCATAGCTTTTTGTGTGCGTGACTTTTTTTGTGTGTGTGCTAGTTTGCTTGAGTGTGTGTGCTAGTTTGCTTGAGTCATTATTTATAAAAATAAAAAAACCGATAAAACTTAGACCGAGATGTCATGCTCTCTTGTGTGCTTGAACTTTTTTCTTGTTTGTGTGATAGCAGTTACATTATTATGTGTGCATGATTTTCTTTGTTTTTGTGTGACTGCACCTCATGTTTGCTTTAGTACCTCATGCATAAAAACAAAAACAAAAAAATAAAAAACAAAAACAAAAAAAATGGTGCTTAAATGTGTATATGTCTCTTTGATTCATTAAAAGGTATTCATGAATGACTTTCATATCTATGTAGAAATTGGTGTATTATTTCTTTTGCTACATGCGCATGTTCTTCTTTCTAAATATTCATTTGGCATGTTCAATGACTGAAAATAACTTGATTTCTACACATATTATTTCACTTCCACATGTATTATTGTTGTTGTACATCTGGAGATATCGTTTATGAAGTATGGAAAGTGAATGTAGGAGGAAAACTTAACTGAAAATTTAAGTGATATGATATTGTCACGCCCCGCTTCCCTAAAATGGAGGCGAGACGTGAAAAGGTCTGCACGAGAGTGGAGCTGTGAAGCCCCAAACCCGATAAGCGTCAATAAAACATAAGCATGTCCCTGTAACAACAAACGGAACAACAATAATAACACAAGGAGAGACAGAAATAAAATCCCATATCTCACAATTTGTCCAACATGAAAATTAAGTTCAACATCCAGAAAAGCCACCAGGCTAAAAGAAAGAGTCTAAAGGCCCAGAACAAGGCCAACAAAAGGAACAACGTAGCCAAGTATAGGTGCCACGCACCGACAACAAAATAGCAGTCTAAAACAAAAGAGAAAGCTCAATGGAGACACTAGGACTGGTCCCCAGTGTCCACGTACTCCTCGCCAAACACAGGCTCGGGCTCGGCGTCAGCAAACACCTCGTCCTCAACAATGTACTCAGGCTCAGGGTCTAACATGTGTCACCCAAAAGAGTAAAGGGGCACATGTCAGCAAGTCTAAAAGACTTGGGCAAGCAAATTTAAAGTAAGGCAAACTAACAACCTAACAGTTATAGTATGCATGACATGGTAGTTATAACATGAGTGCACAAGCAAGACGTGGTGAAACAATAAGTACAAGAGAACAACTATCGGGACAAGTCAAGAGTAGCCAAGCTACTAACAATCTCAATCATTTCACTAGTCACGTTTCACGTTGTTTGTAGATGTTTACACCTTACAGCTGAAATGTTGAACATTCACACTGATTGGCCGCTTAACACTACCCCAGAACCCAGAGTTTACGCCTTACAACTGCAGTTGCTGATCGGGCAGACTCCCAGTGGAATGACCGCTTAACTCTTACCCCATCCCACACGTAAACAAGCCAGGGTCCCTGTACATGAGCCCAGTAAATGAGCCAGGGTTGCCCCGCACGGGAGCTTGTTTTCCTAGTTCATGATTCAATATCGAGCGTTGGGGTTAGCAACTCATTTTGCTCGCTTCTGGTCACGAGCCAGGAAGTACAAGTATTGTAGCGCGTGCTACGCAATCACGGGAGCATTTAAAGAGTGCAATGACATGACAATTAATTCGCGTACCGGTAATTGAAATTAAACATGGCATGGTAGTTGTGCAACATCATGAATGTCGGATCTAGCTTCGTTGTCAAGCTAGTTCCTAAATTTGCGCCTAGGCGAGTATCATTTCGTCGCCTAGTCTCTTTTACGCCTACAACAAGCAAATGGCCTAAGACATGGCCCAAAACCCTAAGAGACAAGTTTCACTTGCCTAGCACCGGGGATGACGATCAACGAGGGTTCGTCCCACGGACGCTAATCTACGGGGAAGTCGCTGTTATGCAGAAACAATCATCAAAACAACATTCATTTCATTAGGGTTTCACAAAAACTCAACGGTTATGAAAACATTAAGAGATCGTTTTATTACCGTATCGGAAGCGGAAGAATGATGCCGAGCAAGCACGGCAACGGAAGAAACGCTCCGGGAAACCTAGGGTTCAGATCTGGAAAGGATGGGGAAAATCTGGAGAAATAGGGTTTGATATGGATTTTGGGGGTTTGATGAAAGTTTGGGGAAGATGAGAGGTGGAAAGTGTTAAGGGAGGGTTTGGATGGTGGATTTTGGGCTTGGGATGAAGGAATAAGGGTTTGAGGAAAATGGGGGCTCAATGGGAGAGAAATTAGGGTTTTAGGTCATGAGGAAGAAGAAGAAAACGTTTGGAGGGGTATTTATAGAGTTTGGTGGCGGCTAGGGCAAAACTAGGGTTTCCTGTACTGTTTAGTCGGTCAAGGAACAACTGTTGACCGACTAGTTTGAGAACTAGTCGGTCGGTTGACCAACGCAGACCGACTAAGTGTAAACAGTAGCTCCAGTCGAAAACCTGAACTAAGAGTTAGTCGGTCAAAGAACAACTACTGACCGACTAGTTTGACATCTAGTCGGTCGATGAACGTTCTTAGACCGACTAAGAGTAAATAGTAACTAGTGCCAAAAATAGTTAATGAGTTAGTCGGTTAAAGAAGCATTGCCGACCGACTAGTTTGCAACCTAGTCGGTCAACCAACGTTCTTAGATCGACTAATGACAAACAGTAACTCCTGAACATTTTAACAAAAGCCCACTAGTCGGTTTTTCTGTTTTCCGACCGACTGGATCGTCATCTAGTCGGTCGGTGCCCCTTCTTACACCGGCTAACGTGCACCAAAAGTTCCGAAATGGAGCGCGAAGCTCCGGGATCGATTCCTAAGACTCCTAGGCTTGATCTAACAGTAAGATATGACCGTTATGAAGCCCGTCACGAATGACTTACTCCAAAATCGACGATTCTAAGGAAGAAGCTAGAAAATCACGACGAAACGATCGAAATGAAAACTACGGAGACGAAAACCACACATGAGGAGAAAATCCTCCAATATATATATAATATAGATAATCCGGATACAAGAAAACCAGTCGTTACATCCTCCCCAACTTAAGAAAAATTCCGTCCTCGGAATTTCCCAACACTCACGTGTCCGGAAACAAAAGTGGGAAACGCTCTCGCATCTCATCTTCATTCTCCCAAGTAGACTCTCCAGGCGAGCCGTGTCGCCACATCACCCTCACAAGATTGACAACCTTGTTCCGAAGTGACTTCTGACGCCTGTCCAGAATCTGCACTGGCTGCTGGTCATACGTCATATCAGGGCGAACGGTAATCTCCGAGAAATCCACAGCATGAGTCGGATCGCTAATGTATCGACGAAGCTACGATACATGGAAAACATTGTGAACTCCTTCTAAGGATGGCGACAAGGCTAAGCGGTAGGCTACCTCGCCAATCCTCTCCAGAATGTCAAACGGTCCAATGTATCGCGGGCTCAACTTCCCTCGCTTCCCAAAACGAATCACTCCACGATTCGGGGAAATCTTTAGAAACACATGATCGCCCGGCTGAAACTCCAAAGGACGACGTTTAGCATCCGCCCAATGCTTATAACGGTCCTGAGCAATCCTCAACCTCTCCCGAATGTCCCTGACGACATCCACAGCCTCCACAATCATCTCAGGTCCCAACAGCTCCCGATCACCAACGTCATCCCAACTCAATGGCGATCGACATTTCCTCCCATAAAGAGCGGCGAAAGGCGCCATGCCAATACTCGCCTGGAAGCTGTTGTTGTAAGAAAACTCTACCAGATGTAGATGGTCCTCCCACGAACCCTTGAAATCCAATATGCACGCCCTCAGCATGTCCTCCAAGATCTGAATCGTCCTCTCGGACTGGCCATCCGTCTGCGGATGGTACGCCGTGCTGAAACTCAGACGCGTACCCAAACTCTTCTGCAAACTCTGCCAGAACTGAGATGTGAACCTTGTGTCCCTATCCGACACGATACTCACGGGGACTCCGTGAAGTCGTACGATCTCCTGCACGATTCACGTTACATCACTATCTAAACTAGGAAAAGGAAATAAAACGGAGAGTAAAAGAATTTACCTCCATGTATCTCCTTGCTAGCGCCTCAGTGGACTGTCCTACTCGGAATGGAATAAAGTGCGCAGATTTGGTCAATCGGTATACGATCACCCAAATCGCATCATTCTGCTTCGGACTCCGAGGTAGTCCAGTCACGAAATCCATAGTGATGTGTTGCCATTTCCACTCCGGAATCGGAAGCGGTTGTAGCAACCCGGCCGTACGCTGATGCTCCGCCTTCACTTGCTGGCAAACCAAACACTTGGCTACACTCCGAGCCACACTTCTCTTCATGCCATGCCACTAATAGTTCAGACGAAGATCCTGGTACATCTTGGTGCCACCAGGATGCACAGAATACGGCGAACTGTGTGCCTCCACCATCAACTCCTCTCTGATATCCCCAGCTGGCACACACAACCTGGCTCCAAACCTCAGCGAGCCATCCTCATGAATCAAAAAGTCAGTCCGCATACCAGCTTCCACCTGCTCCCGAATCTTAACCAACTTCGGATCTCCAACCTGGCCAGCCTTAATCCGATCCACGATCGTCGACTGTATATGCATACACATCAACGAATAAACCTCCACAGGAAGAACAACCTCAATCCCAGACTCACAAAAATTCTGCTGCAATCTCCACTGCGAGGTCAACAACATCACCGCTGGAAGCCTACTCAGTGCATCAGGAACCACATTCACTTTGCCAGTGTGATATTGCAAATCAATCTCATAATCTGCCATGAGCTCCAACCATCGATGCTGTCGCATGTTGAGATCCTTCTGAGTAAAAATATACTTCAAGCTTTTGTGATCGGTGAAAATCTTCACTTTCTCACACAGCAGGAAGTGCCTCCAAATCTTGAGCGCAAACACAACAGCAGCCAACTCCAAATCATGCGTCGGGTAATTCTTCTCATGAACCTTGAGCTGACGAGACGCATAAGCCACAACATGCCCGTGCTGATGCAACACACAACCGAGACCCTTGCCGGAAGCATCGCAAAAGACCTCAAATCCTCCACTGCGATCAGGCACAACAAGAATAGGGGCAGTCGTCAATCTCTCCCTCAGAACACCAAAAGCATTCTCACACTCACCCGACCAAACAAAAGGTACATCCTTCCGAGTCAATCTGGTCATCGGCTCAGCAATACGGGAAAATTCCTTAATGAAGCGCCGATATTAACCGGCAAGTCCAAGGAAACTCCGGATCTCAGACGCTGACTGCGGAACAGGCCACTCTCTGATGGCCCTAATCTTCTCAGGATCCACTGAAATACCATCCCCCGTCACCACATGCCCCAGAAAAGCAACTCTATCCAGGCAAAACTCGCACTTCGAAAACTTAGCATACAACCGATGCTTCCTCAAAATCTCCAACACGGTCCTCAAATGCGACGCATGTTCCTTCTCCGACTTTGAATAGATCAGAATGTCGTCAATAAATATAACGACGAACTTATCCAAAAAGTCGTAGAAAATCAGATTCATCAGATTCATGAAAACTGCGGGTGCATTGGTTACACCGAAAGGCATAACCACAAACTCGTAGTGTCCATACTTCGTCCTGAACGCTGTCTTCGGAACATCTCCCTTCTTCACCTTCAACTGATGGTAACCACTCCTCAGATCCAACTTCGAAAACACCCTCGAACCTCCAAGCTGATCAAAAATATCATCGATGCGAGGCAACAGGTATCTATTCTTGATGGTCACCGCATTCTGCTCCCGATAGTCCACGCACATACGACGCGAACCATCCTTCTTCTTTACCAGCAAGACCGGTTCTCCCCACGGAGACACACTAGGATTAATATAACCCTTCTGCAAAAGCTCATCCAGCTGCTTCCGCAATTCTTCCAACTCAGTGGGAGCCATACGATACGGCGCCTTCGAAATTGGCTGTGCTCCCGGAACAAGATCAATAGAAAATTCTAGAGCTCGATCAGGTGGCAAACCAGACATCTCCTCGGGGAAGACGTCATCAAAATCCCGCACCACTGCTGGCCTCTCCAGCTCCATCTGCATAGCCACAACCTCCACCGGACTGGCCCAAAATCGAACAGGACCAAGTGAGCTACTATCCCGGTAGAACTCAAATACTGGGTGTCCGGGAATCTCGAACACCGCCTTCTTCTTCCGACAGTCGATCGTAGCATAGAAGCTCGCAAGGCAATCCATCCCAAGGACCGCATCATAGTTGATGATGTCGTGGACAATGAAATCAGCGTAAAGCTCATGTCCACAAACCACCAACGAGCAAGAATCGCAACCAAAATGCACCGAGACCACGCCATTTCCTGTAACGATATTCCAACTCTTGGGAAGAGGGGACGTCGACAAGGAATGCTTCTCCACAAAGCTCCGAGAAATAATGCACATCGATGCACCTGAGTCAAAGAGGACTCGTGCAGGAAATGTGCAAACCAGAATCACACCTAAAAAGCAATTTAACAATCAAGCCCTAGTCTAGCAAACAATCACGTTTAAGCAACCAACATAATCTAACAAACAAGCCAAACAAGAAAGGAACAACTAGGTGAGGATTACTTGCGATAACCTTATCCACCACTCCGTTCTCCACGGCGGTCATCAGAAAAGCCTGCCTCCTCGACGGAATGGCCTGCTGAAAAGCCTGCCTCTATGGAACAAGAGGTGCTCCACGACCGGCAGGAACAGTCGCTCTCTGCTGCAACGGCTGTGCTGCAACAGGCGCCCTCCGCAGCGGATTCGCATGCCGACAATCCCTCGCGACATGAGAAGCATCACCACAAACCAAACACTGGCCCAGAAACTTCCTACACTGATCCTTGATGTGGCCAGGCTTGCCGTAAAAATGGCAAGTCTTCAGAATAAGCCCTCCTGGCCTCTTGAACTGCACCGGATGATTAGGCTTGAAACCAGGCCTAACTACCGCCCTGGCTTGCTCCATAGGCCTCTTCCCAGCACCAGAAACATGTCCTCTCCTCTGACTCAGGTTCAGCTCCTGCCTCCTCGCAGTGACCAGAACCTTCTGATAAGAGTCCAGATCAGAGGAGGACACAAAACTTTGGAGCTCTAAAGTAAGTCCCTGCAGGAACCTCTGAGCCCTCTCATCAGCATCCTGCACCATCTTCGGTGCGAACCGACTCAGCCTCGTGAACTCTTGGTGGTACAGGTCCACCGTCAAGCTCCCCTGCTTCAGATCAATGAAGCGCTACAGCATCTCCTTCCTAGCAGCCTTCGGAAAGAACTCCTCATCAAACCTGGACTTAAAAGTAGCCCAAGCTATCGGCTCCACCAACATCTTCTCTTCCGCATCCCACCAGTTCTGAGCATTATCCTTGAGCTGCCTCTTCGCCAAATCAACCCATCCAGCCGGGGTGATCTTGGCCATCTTCAAATTATCCTCAATGTTCCGAATCCACTCATCGGTAGCCAGAGGACCTTCAGAACCATCAAAATATGCGGGACCCAGCTCCTGAAATTGCTTCGCTCCCGGCTCGGAGTGAGGGGCCTCCGGAGTCGCCCGAGGAGCTCGACCAGCCGGAGCATTCTGAACTTGCAGGAGCACGCCTTGCTGCACCTGCATCATCTGAAGCATCATCCGCATCATCTCCCCATTGATGGGTTCCCGCTCAGGCTCCTCGTCATGAGGGGGCGCACCACCACCACCACCACCACGGGTGATTCGTCTTCCTGCCATCTAGTGACACAGAAAACGAAACAATTAGACTCATAGCTTATGACTCGGACGTCGAACTTATTTTATTGGATGTTCTAATATTATTGTCGTTATTCCGATAATCGCAGTTACAGAAGGACCTGCATGGGCCACCAACAAAACCTGTCACGCCCCGCTTCCCTAAAATGGAGGCGAGACGTGAAAATGTCCGCACGAGAGTGGAGCTGTGAAGCCCCAAACCCGATAAGCGTCAATAAAACATAAGCAGGTCCCTGTAACAACAAACGGAACAACAAAAATAACACAAGGAGAGACAGAAATAAAATCCCATATCTCACAATTTGTCCAACATGAAAATTAAGTTCAACATCCAGAAAAGCCACCAGGCTAAAAGAAAGAGTCTAAAGGCCCAGAACAAGGCCAACAAAAGGAACAACGTAGCCAAGTATAGGTGCCACACACCGACAACAAAATAGCAGTCTAAAACAAAAGAGAAAGATCAACGGAGACACTAGGACTGGTCCCCAGTGTCCATGTACTCCTCGCCAAACACAGGCTCGGGCTCGGCGTCAGCAAACACCTCGTCATCAACAATGTACTCAGGCTCAGGGTTTAACATGTGTCACCCAAAAGAGTAAAGAGGCACATGTCAGCAAGTCTAAAAGACTTGGGCAAGAAAACTGAAAGTAAGGCAAACTAACAACCTAACAGTTATAGTATGCATGACATGACAGTTATAAATGAGTGCACAAGCAAGACGTGGTGAAACAATAAGTACAAGAGAACAACTATCGGGACAAGTCAAGAGTAGCCAAGCTACTAACAATCTCAATCATTTCACTAGTCACGTTTCACGTTGTTTGTAGATGTTTACGCCTTACAGCTGAAATGTTGGACATTCACACTGAATGGCCGCTTAACACTACCCCAGAACCCAGAGTTTACGCCTTACAACTGCAGTTGCTGATCGGGCAGACTTCCAGTTGAATGACCGCTTAACTCTTACCCCATCCCACACGTAAACAAGCCAGGGTCCCTGTACATGAGCCCAGTAAATGAGCCAGGGTTGCCCCGCACGGGAGCTTGTTTTCCTAGTTCACGATTCAATATCGAGCGTTGGGGTTAGCAACTCATTATGCTCGCTTCTGGTCACGAGCCAGGAAGTACAAGTATTGTAGCGCGTGCTACGCAATCACGGGAGCATTTAAAGAATGCAATGACATGACAATTAATTCGCGTATCGGTAATTGAAATTAAACATGGCATGGTAGTTGTGCAACATCATGAATGTCGGATCTAGCTTCGTTGTCAAGCTAGTTCCTAAATTTGCGCCTAGGCGAGTATCATTTCGTCGCCTAGTCTCTTTTACGCCTACAACAAGCAAATGGCCTAAGACATGGCCCAAAACCCTAAGAGGCAAGTTTCACTTGCCTAGCACCGGGGATGACGATCAACGAGGGTTCGTCCCACAGACGCTAATCTACGGGGAAGTCGCTGTTATGGAGAAACAATCATCAAAACAACATTCATTTCATTAGGGTTTCACAAAAACTCAACGGTTATGAAAACATTAAAAGATCGTTTTATTACCGTATCGGAAGCGGAAGAATGATGCCGAGCAAGCACGGCAACGGAAGAAACGCTCCGGGGAACCTAGGGTTCAGATCTGGAAAGGATGGGGAAAATCTGGAGAAATAGGTTTTGATATGGATTTTGGGGGTTTGATGAAAGTTTGGGGAAGATGAGAGGTGGAAAGTGTTAAGGGAGGGTTTGGATGGTGGATTTTGGGCTTGGGATGAAGGAATAACGGTTTGAGGAAAATGGGGGCTCAATGGGAGAGAAATTAGGGTTTTAGGTCATGAGGAAGAAGAAGAAAACGTTTGGAGGGGTATTTATAGAGTTTGGTGGTGGCTAGGGCAAAACTAGGGTTTCCTGTACTGTTTAGTCGGTCAAGGAACAACTGTTGACCGACTAGTTTAAGAACTAGTCGGTCGGTTGACCAACGCAGACCGACTAAGTGTAAACAGTAGCTCCAGTCGAAAACCTGAACTAAGAGTTAGTCGGTCAAAGAACAACTACTGACCGACTAGTTTGACATCTAGTCGGTCGATGAACGTTCTTAGACCGACTAAGAGTAAACAGTAACTAGTGCCAAAAATAGTTAATGAGTTAGTCGGTTAAAGAAGCATTGTCGACCGACTAGTTTGCAACCTAGTCGGTCAACCAACGTTCTTAGACCGACTAACGACAAACAGTAACTCCTGAACATTTTAACAAAGCCCACTAGTCGGTTTTTCTGTTTTCCGACCGACTGGATCGTCATCTAGTCGGTCGGTGCCCCTTCTTACACCGGCTAACGTGCACCAAAAGTTCCGAAATGGAGCGTGAAGCTCCGGGATCGATTCCTAAGACTCCTAGGCTTGATCTAACTGTAAGATATGACCGTTATGAAGCCCATCACGAATGACTTACTCCGAAATCGACGATTCTAAGGAAGAAGCTAGAAAATCACGACGAAACGATCGAGATGAAAACTACGGAGACGAAAACCACACATGAGGAAAAAATCCTCCAAAATATATATAATATAGATAATCCGGATACAAGAAAACCCGTCGTTACAGATATACCTTGCCATGGATAAAAATTGAGCAAATAAACATGTTGTTATGATTATAAACAAAAATTTGAAAAAAAGGGAATAATTGCTCATATGAAAAATGGATACAATCCGTGGCAACGGTATTACCCACGCGATCCAACATAAGATTTATGTGTAAACTTTAGTGTTGGTGTATTTACTCGTCTAGCAATACCACCCCCACATCTAAGAGTCCTTATAGACTATGTTTTAGGGTATGGTACCTTGAACTCATTTTTAATGAGGAGGGAAAAATCAATCCTAGGTGATAGAACGTTATACGGAAAATATGGACTGGGTTTGGTTGCTTTCTTAATGATTCTCCCTATGTGCTTCAATTTTAATCATCACAAGCACACATTGGTGTTGAAGTCTTAGTTGTTTAATTTCATTGAATTTTGACTTGATTATTCTATGATTGTATGCATGCAATTATTGGTAATGGTTAATAATACTCTCTTTTTGCATGGTATATGTTTTTGACTTCGTGGTTCGACTTTTGATGATAACAAAGGGAGAGATTAATTTGAGGTATATGTGATATGTGATTGTAATATGAATGTTTGATTAAGGAGGAGCATTAATGGATTTTGGGGAAGTACTAAAATAGGGGGAGCATGCATATTGTTAACTTTGCACTTCATTATTTGCACATCATCATATCTCATTGCATGCCACCCTCTGTCGTCACACTTTCACACACACTATTTGTACTTTGATGCTCAAATTTTATACTTAGTTTGTCATCATCAAAAGGGGAAGATTGCTGGTAGCAACGATCTATGGACTTCGTGTTTGATGATAAAAAACGTGTGTGAACGTTTTAACATGTGTGTTAAGTGTTTCAGGAAAGGCAAAGCTTAAAGAGATTCATTGTGAGACGTGGCCAATATGATGGAAAGAAGGTGACACTCTACTTCTAGAGTACTAACTAAGTCTCAACCAAACCAAGTCCAAACTTTCAACTCCATTGCAAATCATCCGTTCATTAGGTTTCCTCATGATGCAAATCATCCTAACCCTTGAATCCTCTCTTTGCCACACAAAACTCAAAGCCCTACAATGTCAGTTAGCCAATAATAATAATAATAACCTCTTAGCCGCAACCTTAGGGTTTGGTGTTTTCATAACCCAGTAATATTAAAGAAGAGGGGAGCCGCAATTTGTTTAACAGGATAGTGCGCAGTTTTTTTTTAAATCACTTTTTAAAAAGAAACTAACCCCCTGCCAATTCCTAGGTCAGCCGAATTCTTCATCAAAAAAATTGCAAGGAGCCGCAACCTAAAAGCCCTAGCACGAACAAAAAAGAAGAGAGCAAACAAAAAAAAAATAAGCCGCAACTTTTTAGAGGGCACTCATCAAAAAATTACAGGCCGAATTGTTTTTTGCAAATCTCAAAATCCTTTTGACAGCCGAATGTTTTTGAAACCCCCTTCAAACAAAAATCAAATCTCCAAGAGATCTTAAAATCTCGAAGATGGCAAAAAGATCCCCAAGAGCTGTGTGCTACTTTTTCTAAGAGATATCTTCATCAAACAAATCCAAGAGGAACAAATCGTTATGAACTCAGCCGCACAATTGTTTGAGGGAGAACCGCATAAATTTTTGAGGGAAGCCGCTTGTTCCCATTGAATAATCTCAAGCGTTGACCTTACTGCTGCTGGTTCTGACCCAAGTGCTACCGGAGGGACTCTTTGCTACCTCCTGCCATGGTGATCGAAACCGCCGTTCTGAGCAACCTGCTGTCGTGCCATCCTCAAGAAGTCGTCGCCATCTTCCTTGCCGTGGACGGATGTTGCCGTGAAGAACCTTGAACTGCCGATCAGTACCTTACCGTGGAGACTTTGCGTAGCCGTGCTTCATCAAGCTCCGACCATCTGCTACCAGGAGGCCGGCCGAACTATCTTCCAGGGAAACAACGGATCCTGTCAATTTGAAGAGGAAGAAGGGCATACAAGTTAAATCAAGCAATAGAGCTGAAGTTGTATTGGACATTCATCTTGAGTGAAGGGATGTAAAATGAATTAACTTGCGCACAGCCAGAGCAATCAGTGCCAGACCAACATAGCTGACCAAGCCACGAACTAAAATATTAAGTCTGGCCCATCTTTTCATATACAACAGTGAGATTCTTTGAATACAGACAACTGGACAGATTTGTGCAAAATCTTTGGAAGGCCGCAATTTGAGTTGTTGAGACTTGCTGACTACATACTATCAGACTCGATCTGATCTGCACTGAACGACAAAGAAATCAACACCTTCACAAAACTGACCGATTCTAAACTCTATACTTTAGTATATTTTGTGATATTTGTGTTGTGATCTTTGTAGAACAATTTTATTATTTGTTTGGGGACTTGGCTAGTTGGGACTAGCCAAGAGAGAGCTTTACTAGGATTGTTATTGTTTGGGCACTTTGGTGACTGCAGGTACTGAGAGCCAGGTGAGTGTAGAGTTGGTGCTCTAGCTACAGGTTGTACCAGTTAACTTTAATAATCTAGTTTTGCTTTTGGGGCTGGACATAGGTCGTGGATGCGATCGAACAGGGTAAATCTGTTCTGCATCTGTGATTGTTTATCATTTACCCTGCCTGTGATTTTAACTGCGTGTGATTTCTCGTGGGTTGCGCGAGAATTTTCATAAGCCTATTCACCCCCCTCTAGGCTTAGATCCAGATCCAACAAGATTGTCCTAATTAGCACTAGAATTCAAAAAAAATAGTCAAATGTATAATAGATATGTTATATATACATATATACATGTTACAATATGTATATGCAATATATATTATATAATGTGAACAATGTATTATAAGTGAGTTTGATATTATTTTTTAGTTGATGTTAATCAATGACGCAAATAAATCGTGCCTCTCGTTGCGATCACCGTGATACCCAAAATCGTCGCAAACAGGCAAGTATTTTATTGTACATGAGTTTTAAGTTATATTGTTTAGATCTTAGTAGTGGAACCCATCAAATGTTGCTAATACTGTAATAATAACTTCTTATAAACATGTTTGTTTAATCGCATATGAAATGATTCAATAAACCTGGTGATATGATTCAATTTGACATGAATGTTTAATGTGTTAATAATCTTTCCGTTCAGTTTTGTTTGAACAGTTTATTATCCACCTGTCATCAAAATTTAACTATCTTAAGCTGAGAGCAGGACATAACTATCAGGATATATTTGTGAAACCATCGAATACAGATGGGATGAAACTATTCGATGACTAGACCAGTACACTTTCGGTGGGGTTGGTTCATGTAGTAGAGTCTGTAAGTGTGTCTTGAACACATTATGGCTACTTTCATACCACACTAATAGAAGCAAGTATCTTGGCCATTTTTCAACTTATGGATGGCAAGAAGCGTCATGGTAAACCCCCAACGATAGGGTGTATCGAGAACACTTTACTTACTCGGGCATGGACTTATCACGAGCACAAAAAACTGAAAAATATTCAACTTGCAAACCTTCATTACTTTACTTGAAATGAAAATTTTGTGTTAATTTGTTGATAACTCTCTCATGTCATTACTTTCAGCATGCCCATAACCATTTATCATGCCTATGTTTTCTTATATGTTCTAACGCTCTTTTGTTCTTTATTTCGCAAGCTTAGCACTCTTATTCCTTAAAATTCTTGCCAAGCTATCTCGATGACATATATTTCAAATGTAATTGTGAAATATATGTTAGGTCCAGGGTCTGAGTATACCGAGGACCCCGCTTTTGAGGATCTTATCTTGGAGGACGACCCCGCTGATCAGAGTTACGAGGACGTGGAGATCCTTCGTGCTGAAGACTAAAACACCGTTGCAGTCCTTATTTATTTAGTTATATCTGTTGTTACAGGTGTGTTGTTTTTTGTAATAAAATGTACATCCGTGCTAGGCCTTAATTCCTTTGTGTACTCTGTTTTGGAATGCTAGAATAAAATGGTAATTATTACTTATATTTTTTCTGATGTTTTACGTGCAAGGAACTGAATTGTTAAACACAACACTTATTGTGCTTAAGATAAAAAAATTAAAAAATTACTTTTTCTTTGCTTTAAGCACATGCGGATTCGTTCACGTTCTCATTCCCAAGTACAATGGGAAGCGGTGCGTGACAATGGTTGTTTTGGGCTATGATGATTCAACTCTTGCATGTTATATTGATTATGATGATGAATTATTGTGATGAACCTATGACTTAGGGACCCAAGTGTATCATCTCTAGAGTGGAACAAACTTAAATGGAACCACTCTATATTGTTTTCATGCTATTTTCTCAATAATCCACTCACTAATTTTATTGCACTCCAAGTGTTTGATTGAATGCTAAATCCACTGATTGTGCCAGTCCGAAGAGGATCCACAATTGAGTTATATTATGTTTATGAATGTTAGATCTTTCGGTTGCACACGTTCGAAAGAGATGTGCAATTGAGTTATAATTTCCGCGCTTCACTCCATAAGGACACATTATGATCATGCAAGCCTAGTTTGGATATATGGCTGAGTTATATTTGAGTTTAACCCATATGCCTAGCAACCACATTGATCCACACAACACACATGCCTCCTTACCTATTTTTTCTCCCGATTCTCCTACCCTAGGGTCTTGATTTTGGTGGATTGTTTCAACCCCCAATTTTCACACTCTTCCACTTCGTAGTTAGTTGGTTATAGTATCACCATTATTTTTCTTTATTGATGGAATTTGTGATTGCAAATGACTTGTCCCCGTGATCTAACCCGATCTCACAAGAAATTTATTACTTGGCGACCTCCTATACTTGGGAGTAGCACTCAACACATTCTGAGACTAGTCATGTTTTTGGCACCGTTATCGGGGACAACAAATTTTTGCATATTACATTTTCGATTGATTTTGGAACTTTAGCATTATGCATATTTCTATTTAGTGTGAGTCTTTTCAATTCTTCATCTTCCACTTATTGAGTCTTTCGTCGTTATTTATTTTTATCTTTGAGTCCTTTTATTTGCTTATATTTTTCTTTTCTTTAAAAAACAATTCAAAATATATATATTGCAATGGACTTCAATGGCATGAAATTTTGGTATGATGCACCTCCTCCTTCTTTACACATGACAAGAATGATGTAGTGCATGATTTTGAACTTTCATCAAAGCGATAGTGAATCCTTCTTTCAGGCTTGGAAGAGGTTCAAAGATTTATTGATGATTGTCCACATCATGGGTACACAAAGATCGAGCTCTTCCAGTTCTTCTGTGAGGGGCTACAGATTTCATAGGGATGTTGGACAATGGGGGCCTTAGTGGAGTTCACACCTGAGGATGCTTGGGAGTGCTTGAAGTCTATGGAGGAGATTGTACAACCAATGGATGTGGCTCCAGAGTGTGAGCCAACAGAGCTTCATTACGATGACACTGAAGCGTGCCTTGACCAAGGAGAGCCAAGCATAGATGTACCCTTGCGACCCTTGTGCAAGGAGATTCAATTCATCATTTAGATACAAAAGGATCAGTCCTGAAATTTTATGCGGAGCATGGGACTTGGAGTGAATATATCCAACACATTATATCGAGTCTCAAATTGCTTGCCTCTTGCTTGAGAGAAGGTAATTCGCCCGACCAAAAATCTCTTTTATTTGATTTGGATTCTTGTTCCCTTGCAGGTGATGTATGCAAAGAGGGAGAGGACGAGCGTGAAATTTTGGATGGACAGTAGGCAGAGACAAGTAGGGCCACGAACTTAATGATCATGTTGGTGGAGCCTGAACCGTGCCTTCCCCAAGTCTTTTCCCAAGATCATTCCTTTCCACCGTGGTGGAGCATCATACCGAGATGGATGCAATCTTTGGGAGTTTTCGTCAAAATGCTTTAAATTCTTTAATGTATTTTGATGATTATATTTATATCGCTTTCGTTGAAAGGCAACAGTGTCGATATTGGATTGACAACTCATCTCTTGCAAGATATAGTCAAACATTCCATGGAGATGCTTGGAGTTGTGTTGCTGGGATCCAAATGTTTCCTGTGGACTGAATACGCTCTTGGAGGAGTGCATGAATTTGATTGAGTAGCTTCCTCCACCATTGGACATCTGTGATCTGGCTTTTGCCATGATGCTTTCTATCCAGTAGTGTAGATAAATAAAATAAATGTAATAAGTTTTGTATGCTTTAGTTGTATGTTTTTCTTTATTTATGCTTTGGTTTCTAGGATCTTTTGGCGAGATTTAATAACATCAGAACATTGATGAAAATGTTTATTATAAGTTGGGAGAGTGTTAGAATCTTTATGATTGTTAGGATTTTTGCTTATAAATTTTTTTAGAAGACATACATTTTGCCATCACCAACCATCTTATGTGTATATCATTTACCATTATCACTCATGTGCTATTTGTTTTGCTTAGTCCTTTGAATGCTTCATGTTCATGCATATTTTTGGATTAAAACTCTATATTCAAACTTCTAAATTGTGACTGGCATGCTTTTATTACTTTTTCCCCATGAAATCACTTTTAATATGTCATTTATGATGCGAGTCCATATTTCCATTAATTTCTTCTTTGAGATAGTTTCGATTGAGTTGTTGCAGCTCTTGTGATACATGAGTCTAGATTGAGCCAATTGAGTTGAGTAGTTTTCAATTCAATGGGTTTTGGTTACGATTATGCTTAGTTTATGCCTAGGTGTGGTTGGCTGGTGTGTTGATTCATTAAAAAGAAGAGGCAAAAAAGAGAAAGAAAGAAAGCAACATCAAAAGAAAACAAAAGGAGAAAGAAAAAGAATAAGTGCATCGTTCTTGTAGTTTTGTTGAGTAGCCAGGTTCTCGTGCCTCAAGAAGCATAGTGAATTCACGTCAAAAGATATGATTTAGATGTGTGCACGAGAAAAGAATAAATAAATCTGAGGTGATTCGAGTTATTAGGTCCATGGAGTCCTTTTGGCCCAATGCCCTAAAATCGTTTGATTTGGAAGCCATTAACTGAAAACTCATTACATGGGTCATCCTAAGTTTCATGTAAAATAAAAAGAGAAAAATAAAGAAAGAATAAAATTTACACATCCAACCTTCACAATTTAAGAAAATCTACTGTTATTTAAGCTAAATCCTTGAGATTTTAAATACTATGATACGATGTTGTATTTTAATCTTCATTCGTGCAAAACATTGGTTGTTCTTCTTTGTTTAGGCCAAATTAAAGCATTGTTCATATGTTTGCTCTTTGTCATGGATGTGTATATTGAATTTGAGTTCATCTTGAAAATATTTCCTATGCAATGAATGATTTGGAGTTTGATGTGTGCTTTTATTGTTTATCCGAATCTATCGCTTGTTTTGATAGGGACTAGCAAAAAGCTAGTTGAGAGGTTTGATTAAGGTTCAATATTGCAAATATATGGCCTTTTGTGCATAATTTGTGTTCATCTTGGCTCTGATACATGATTCAGTATGAATATTGCATATTTATTCCACCAATTTCTGGGCATTTTGTGCATGAATATAGTTCAACTAAGCTTCATTATAAGCATAACTGAATTAAAATTGGTTTATAGAGCATATCGTTGATTTGTGTGAAAATACGGTTTTTAGCGATCTTTTTAGGTTTCCATTATTTTTCAATGCTCATAGTATTTTTGTAGGGCTATAGCTATTTTTTCTGTATTTTTTGGAGCTCGGTGGAATTTTCTACAATTTTTGGAAGCTTAAAATGATTTTATATTGATTTTTGTTCATGGTTTAATTCATATTATCATTATTTGGACTAATTTTTACCCATTATATTTTTCAAGTACTTCTAGGGGCCTTAGGAAATTTCCAGTATTTTCTAAGAATTTTCCTAAGCCTCTAGGTATTTTTCTTGAATTTTTGAAGGCGAAAAGTAATTTCTGAAAAATAAAAAGAAAAGCGGGTACTGTAACTATGGACATGGGTACTATAGCAGACAGACCCAATAAGGCGTTTTAAGTGTATTTTGGGCATAATTTGCGGGTTTTGGGTCCAAATTGAGTGTCGTTTCGACCTGTTTGTGACTCTTCAATTTATTTGCATGACCAGTAGCCACAAAGCCTCATTATCTACTGTTTCATGAGAGTTTACTCTAAAATAAAGAATGGCTAATGAAGATTGAGAATTTGAAGAGCCATTTGAGTTTTATGGCTAATGAAGAGTGAGAATTTGAAGAGTTTCACGGGAGTTTTCTCTATTAAATGTTGAGTGGGCATATGAAAAGCCAAGCATCTTAAAACCACTTGCAATTCTAAGCCTATAAAAGGAGGGGAGATCTTCATCTCATGGGATCCCATTATATCCCATTGTAGTCCATTCTATAGCTAAAATAGAGAGGTTCTTGAGGGGCTCTTGAAGGGCTTGGAGGCAAGGAACTTGGAGGAGCTTGGAGAAGAAAAAGGAAAAAGAAGAAAGGACTCATTTGTAGCAACATTTGGTGATCTCTTTACTTTGTCTTAGGTTTTCATTTGTACTTAATTGGGTTGTATGGATTTAATAATGATTTATAGGTAGTTAGTATTGTTTATCCATATGAATTGCTAAATTTCTTTGCTTGGGTTGTGATTTGCTATGGAACTTTGTTTACATGTTGAGTTGGGTTCATTTAGATTGAATTATTTTTTATGTGGCTTAAATTTAAGTTTCTAATTTAACTCTCTTATATGAATCCAAAAGATTATATTAGAGAACCGATCATCCCAAAAGGATGAGTTTGATCTTCTCAAAAAGAAGTATCAACTTAATTCCATGAGACCTAGTTCTTAAGCCACTACATTATCCCATCATTTTAACTCCCAAAAGGATATCCCCGATGACACTTCCCCAAAAGGGATGCCATTGAGTCATAAAGAACCATATCACATGACCACAACCACTTGCAATTGTGACCCTAAAAGGGCTCCACAATTGAATCACATTTCACACTTGCTTTCACCTCCAAAAGATATTTTCCGATGGCGCATCCCCAAAAGGGACATCATTGAGTTGTAGGGTTATATTCTCACACTTAACATTGAACTTAACAAACCCACGATCCATGCAATCCTCCTCATTGCCACTTGCCTATCCAATCCTCCATCCCTCATTTTCATTGAGTAATTTGATACATTTTACCACACATACTTTTCACCACCACATCTTTGTTCGCAGTTGGACGTACTCACACCCTTAACTATCTTTGATCGACTCTTTGAATGCAAGACGACTTATCCCTGAGTTCGACCCTGCGCTCACCAGGTTATTTTGTATTACTTCCTTACCCTTTCACTTCAGATGAAAATACTGGGAATCTCTTTTGGGGAAGCGTCATCGGGGATATCCTTTTGGAGTTTAAATGATGGGATAGTGTAGTGGCTTAAGAATTAGGTCTCATGGAGTTAAGTTGATACTTCTTTTTGAGAAGATCAAACTCATCCTTTTCGGATGATCGATTCTCTAATATAATCTTTTGGATTCATATAAGAGAGTTAAATTAGAAACTTAAATTTAAGCCACATAAAAAATAATTCAATCCAAATGAACCCAATCAATATGTGAACAAAGTTCCATAGCAAATCACAACCGAAGCAAAGAAATTTAGCAATTCATATGGATACACAATACTAACTTCATATAAATCATTATTAAATCCATACAACCCAATTAAATACAAATGAAAACCTAAGACAAATGTAAGAGATCACCAAATGTTTCTACAAATGAGTCCTTTCTTCTTTCCCCTTTTTCTTCTCCAAGCTCCTCCAAGTTACTTGCCTACAAGCCCACCAAGCGCCCCTCAAGAATCTCTCTATTTCAGCTATAGAATGGACTACAATGGGATACAATGGGATGCCATGAGATGAAGCTCTCCCCTATTGACGTGCGTTTATATTTTATATATTCATGCATGTCTTCTCCGTCGTCTTCTGTCGCATTTTCGTTATTTCATATCCGTTTCTTTGTGTTTTCAGTTTCTTTTTTCTTTTTGTCGTGTTATGTGCATTTGCAGGACATTGCTAGCAAAGAGGACATATATGGCTAACATCATAAGTCCCCGGAGCAACGTGAAGTGTCGCACGAGATCTCGAGAGCCATTTGTCAAAAATAGCTATGTATCAGCTCTTAACTGATCGGGTGGAAAAGCCAACCGATCGGGTCAAGCGTTCCATGTCAGTGCAGAAGAAGAAACGGTCCCATCCGATCGGTTCTGTAATCAAGTGGACATTTTACAGAGGGCAGTTTTGAAGGCAAAAATTGTGATTCGATCGGGTCGGCACTTTCACCCAATCGGGTCACTGTATCTGTTTCCCACACCCATGAAACCCAAGACACACCTGATCGATTCAGTGATCGGGTGAGAATTTATTAGAGCTGAAGACAGATTTTTCCATCGTCTCACCCGATCGGGTGAAGTTTCAACCGATCGGGTGAATCCCTTTTTTTGTCTTTTTGTGGGAATATTCCCAGGCATCTTGCCCACTTGTATAAATAGGGCTAGGTTTTCCCAAAAATGCAATCCCCATTTTAAGCTGTTTTTAGGGATTTTCAGCTGTTCGAATTAAACTCTTATTGTAAGTTCTTTGATCGTCTTTATATTCTAATATAGTGTTTATGCATCTATTTGCTACGGTGAACAATCGCTTGATTTGAATTCTTATGGCTATATTTTCTGTTTTTGCATTTTCTACCATGATTAGTGAGTAGTTCGTCAATCTGGGACATTGGTGGAAGCCCCTTCGTGGGTTCTTCCTAGAACGGCCATAGGTCTAGGGATCCGATCGGATCTAGGGATTTTGATGGTTACGCGGGGGAGTTTCATTGTCATCGATGGAAAAAAGACTGCCTTTGACAGTTGGGCCAAGGGGAAATAAAACAGAAGTTTGATTCTCTAGCCATAGCTCACCCTTTAGCGTTGACATTGAGTCCCTGCACGTGGAAATGGCTTGGATGAAATGTTAGGAGCGATCGTTGCGAACTTAGTGCTCCCAGATTCAGATGGTGTTGGACATGGGAATGCCCACCGTCAGAAGCCGGGTAGACCTAGCGTATCATCCTTGGCATCGATCGGAATATCGGGCCCATGGGACGCTAGGTACCGCTTTTAGAGGCAACGTCTCACCGCCAAACCCTAGCATTCGGTCGAATCCCTATCCTTAGACCATAATATGAGAACACATGATTAGGACAGAAGCCAAAGTCCTAGGTTACATTTTTACCTCTTACATCTTTTCCATTAGTTTACTATCGTGACAACCAACCAGAAAATAGGCTAGCTCATCCACCGGGTGATCCGGTTTCTGAATTTTTACGAGTACAACATACGCCTCCCCGTGATCGACCCCCAAGCCACACTTTGACACCGTACACTTGCAGTTTATAAATTCTATTTCTAGTATCCCCGTCCCGGTTTGCGTGTCAAATAGGCGGCCGATCAAGCATTATGGCGTCGTTGCGTGGGAGGCAACGTGATTATTACCCTTAGGACCTTGTTATCCTTGAGACTAGTGCTCATCCTCAACCCGTGATCATTTTCACATTCTATAATTTTCTTTTTATTTGTTTGTATTTCATTTCATACCATACGTGCTTCACGGTATATCTTAATTTTTCATGCGCAGGAACTCAAGGAGTCTCGACGATTTAGTTCCTTTGGATCCCGAGATCAACGCTACCCTGAGGCGTTTGAACGCAGAAAGAAGAAGAAGAGAAGAATTTGTCACCATGACAGGAAACATCACTCCTCCAAAGTCTTTGCTCGAATATTCGATGTCGTCTTTGGGTCTACATCCATCACTCAACCTCCATCCATTACGACTGGAAACTTTGAGTTGAAGCCATAACTTATGGCTTGGATCCAATAAGACCAATTTTCTGGAGCTCTCATGGAGAATCCCATCGAGCACTTTACTCTTTCTTGGAGAATTGTGAGACATTTAAGATCAATGGCGTATCAACCGAGGCTATTCGGTTACGATTATTCTCGTTCTCTCTACGGGATAAGGTGAACCATTAAGGGGGACAGACCCCAACACGTTTACAACTTGGAAGCAGCTTTCGAACGCATTCTTAAACAAGATCTTTCCTCCGAGGAAGATGATAAATCTAAGAAGTGATATCTCCTCTTTCTCCTAAGCTAGCCATGAGTCGCTACATGCAGCGTGGGTGAGGTACAAGGAAATGCAAAGGAAATATCCTCACCACGAGCTCCCCCGTTGGCAGATCATCAACTTATTTTATAATGGACTGAGGGACGATTTGAAGTCCTCTATGGATGCTGCAGCAGATGGATCTTTCATGTCGAGAAATAAAATGGATGCTGAAACTATTTTTGAGAACATGGCATCCAACAACGAGAGGTGGAGTGATGAGCGTGCTACACCAAAAGCAGGTGGGATGCATCGGATTGAGGAAGTGGACAAGCTATCAAGAAAATTCGATTTGCTTTCCAATCAAATTTCAACGTTTATGGTTGGAGCCAGTGTCACTAGCCTACAGCAAGTAGCGGTCGTGGAAACTGAAGTGATTGGAGACTTCGGTGTTGGAGTGATTTCGGCACCCGTGGATCAAGCAAGTGCCTTATTCGATAATCCTACGAAAAATGCGCCTTATCTGCCTAGGACAGGTTCTAACCCTGGATATTCTTCCAACAATCGAAATCATCCGAATTTTAGCTACAATGCACCCTACCAATAATTTCAGCAACCTCATCAACAACAACAATACCAACCTCCTCTGCCTCAACAAATGTATCAACAACTTCCTCCTCAACATCAGCAACCTCCATACCAACAACAGCAATAGTACAACCAACGACGGGTGGTCTCTCCGACTGAGAACCTTCTAGCTCAGTACATTTCGAATCAGGAAAAGGTCACTCAATAATTACATCTTGTGCAGAAATCCTTGGCCAACCAAGTAACCCAATTGGGGTTACAAGTAGCCAACCTCCAGAAGGCTCAAGGACAATTACCGGGTCAACCGGAGGTGAATCCTAGAGAACCGAGCCAAACCTTAGCCTTGACACGCAGTCAAGCGAATGTTTTCGCTATTGTTCTGAGGAGTGGAAAGAAGATTCTGGTACGGGAGGTCGAGAAAGATAATGAAGCACCCATTGTCAATGTGCAACTGAATATGGAGATGAACGACAACGGAGCTTCAACATCAAGTCCCGTGACTGTGGAAGAAGACTCTGAGAAAAGGAACAAGAATGAGGGTGAAGACTTGAGGGTTTTCAAGCCTTTGGTCCCATTTCTGCAAAGGCTTGCCAAGGCCAAGATCGACAAAAAGTATGGCAGGTTGTTTGAGATGTTGAAAGATTTAAGTCTTCAGATCCTGTTCCTCGAAGCAATTGAAACTATTCCTTCGTACGCAAAATTTCTTAAGGATCTAGTGACGAAGGGGACAAGAAAAGAAAAGGTGGTCCTTACGGTGGAGTGTAGCACCTTCATTCAACGAGCCAATCCGCCGAAGCTTAAAGACCCGGAAATTTTTTCGATTCCGTGCTCTATAGGGAAAGTCTCTATCAATAGAGCACTTGTTGATTTAGGAGCAAGTGTGAGTCTGATGCCCCTTTCACTCTACAGAAGAATCAACATGGGAGAACTGGAACCTACGGAGATGACCTTGCTGCTAGCAGATCGGTCAGTCAAATACCCTGTGGGAGTCGTCGACGACCTATCAGTTAATGTCCGCGGTGTACGTGTGCCGGTGGACTTTGTAGTGATGGATATGCCCGAGGATAATCACACTCCAATTATTCTCGGAAGACCTTTTATGGCGACCGCCGGTGTGCTTATCGACATAAAGAAGGAAAAGTTGTCTTTAAATGTCGGTGATCAAACTGTGGAATTCGACTTAGCATTGTCCATGAAGCTACCACCCGAGGAATCCAATTGCAATCTTCTGGAGATTGAGGAAGAGAAAGTTAATGAAGCTGGAGCATTGGAAGTTCTCTCTAGGGAACCCCCTGAAGACTTGGATGGCATAGAGGAGCACTCTGGGCTAGACGGAGAGGAAATTCTTGAGCCAGAATGTGTCTCCTAATCAACTCCCCTGGATTTGGAAAGAATGCTGAGACGAAGAGCAAGGCAAAGAACCTTTGGTCCTCACCGCTGGCAAGGTGCGAATCTTGAAGAGAGTGGCGTATGTCGTCAACACTAAGGAGAAGCCCCCAGATATAACCAAGGGGGGTGATTGAGACTGTCCATTTATCGCAACCATCGAAAACTGGAAACTTTTTTCCAACTGCTGAGATGACGCCAAACGTCGAGCGTCACCCATTCAAGCTACCTTGAACATCTTATCGGGAGTCAAGCGAACGACTATAAAAAAGAGCACTTCATGGGAGGTAACCAATGTCCTAAACTTTTACTTGCTTTTAATAAGATCAGTCTATTAATTTTAGTGTATATATGCTGATGTGGGGATTATTTGATGGGAAACTTAGTAAATTTGAATTTTTTGTGCAGGAATTGCCCCACCCAATCGGGTCATACATCAATTGATCAAGTGGATTGTTTCAGTAAGTGACCATGTTTCAGTTAAAGAGCCAACCGAACGGGTGATACAATCGGCAATGGGGGTGACTGATCGGGTGAATTAAAACAGAGACTTGGGAAGTTTTTCGGAGAGTGGACAATCGATCGGGTGAGTTCTCACCCGATCGGGTGACCTGTAGATGCTAATCCAAGAGAATTTTTGAAAATTGATTCAACCGATCGGGTGATTTCCACCCGATCGGGTCGGTAAAACCCTATATAACCCCACCCCTACCCGATTGCCATTACACCCGACCTCCAAAAACCAATTTCGATTCATTCGTTTGGACTTCTTCCCAAACGATCTTCTTCATCACTCCTACTATTACTAATCATCATCCTCCACTTCCTTCACTAATCTCCCACCATCAAGGCCCCTCCATCGACCACATTCAAGCCGCAAATCCCTTGAAACCACAGCCCTAATTTCCCCCAATTTTCAAAAACTCTATTTTCTTCAGATTGGTGTGCAGTGGCTCTACGGATCACTAACTCATGCATTGAGGGAGCTTTTGGAGCTAGGAGCCGCATCGTTTACCGGGTAAACTCGCTCCGTAACTTGGTTGTGATATTGCCCAGAAATTTTTATTTTTTCGCTTAATCATTTGTTGTGTGCACTCATATATCATCTTGCATATCACCTCCAATCGCCACAATATCATGGCAAAAGACAATGATAAGGGTAAGCGACATATGGTGGAGGAGGAGCCGTCTCACAAGAGACAACGATCCACACGTTCTACACGTGGACGCGCTCCACAAACACAGCCTACCTAACCACCACCCCCACCCATCGTACCAGTGGTAGACCCACTACTTGGACCGCACGAAGTTCGTTATATGAGCCAAGCTCACAAAGATTTCTTCTCTCGCCTCAACCAACGTCCTCACCTCGATACCAAGTTCGCGCACGACCAAACCTTATTCGATCTCGGAGTTTTCTCCGAAGTCAAAACCTTATTCGCGAACATGGATTGGCTTAGCTTCATCCACGCCCATGCTAACTCCTACCCCATGCTCACTGTATAATTAATTTCCACGATCAAAATTGAGACGGGGTCGAACATAGTTTTTTGCCTTCGAAACCGAAATTTCCGTACTCCTTTGTCCACTATCAATGATATCTTCGGGTTCCCTAATCTTGAAGGCATCTCCCTTGCCAACGAACTGCATCCTGACTTTGACGTCGACTACTTTTGGCATCATCTCACTTTGCACGCCTAGAGCCAAGGCCAAGGATTCTTCGATTATTCACCCAGTCTTCCGCCTCGCTCATCGCATTATTTCCATCACTTTCTTTCCACGGGATGATTCCGTTACCGTGACCATCCGGATCTTTTCATTTTATGGGTGATGACGTTCCCCATTATCCCCGGTGTTGATGGGATTACTTTTGAGGCACCACGCATTTGCATCAATGCTGCCTCGTGGCTAATTCAAAAGCTAGTTGATATTAGTCGTGCAAACAAAGGCAAATATTACTGTGGTAGCCTCATCACAATCATTGCCTAACATCCACCTCTCAACATCGAGTCCCCCCCCCCGATTTGACCTGTGCCCCTGGATCTACCCATATTGATTTCGATGTCTTGCGGCACACTCACATGATCAAGCCGCTCGGCAGGGGACGATTCACCTTTCACTATGGCCACCTTCCAGCACCTTATACCATCTGCCGAACCCTGATCGCGTCACCATTGATCTTCCGACAGATTGGTCTTTCCCACCTGACCCTGAGTTTGTGGATGGGGTATACACCTTCAGTTTGTTCTTCCTGACGCTCCTAGATCACCTTCTCCTGTCGCCCACTTTGGCGAGTAGGAAATTACTGAGTTCAGAGGAGACCCCGGGGCTGGACCTAGTACCACCACCCGGTTACTACTGTTGTTTCTTTCGAGGCTCTGACTACAGCCATGCATGGACTAGCCTCTCTTGACAACACGACCACTGCTACCGGCACACACTCTGTCGTGCGTCATGCCACTTCTGCTTGCCTCGCTCTCGAGGCTGAGATCGCTGCTTTGCATGCTGGCGCATCCTCCTCTACCTCCTCAGATCCATCTACCTCTTTTCTATCCCATCCCCGTTTCCTCGCTCTGGAGCGAAACATAGCCGCCATTCTCCGTCTTCTAACCCATATCCACGGTGCTCAACCACCATCTCCACCCACATCACCTCCTCCGTTACCTCCTAGACGATAGTCCCCTATCACTACTACTGTTTCCCTTTCGATCACTTCTTTCCTTCCCACCACAACTACCGTTGACCCGCCGCTTCCACCACCTTTCACCTCTATAACCACCGCCTACTTGCGTCGCAAGAAACATGCCGTTGTACAAGCGAGATCATTACCCCACCCTCTTCATCAGTTCCCATTTCCCTACCACCCTCCGTTACCACCGACACCCCACCTATCATTCACATCCCCACCAAGCCCATCCGTCCACCATCTCCATCTCGTTCTCCAGTTCTTCTTACACCCGTCACCTCTCCCGACCACACCCCTCCACTCTCTTCCGAGGAGGATGAGGAGCCTTCATCTCCTGCATCTTGATTTCCTTTTTTCTGATTTTCTCCTCGCCAGTATTTTTGATTCACCATGATCATATCTTTTTTCAGGCATTGTTGAGATCAGCTTGGGGAAGATCTATATTTTGTGTTTGTTGTCGTGTCATTTGCCTGCCATGTGCTTGTTTGTGTATTTGTGTGTTTGTGTGTATGTCTTTTGTCTAGTTGGTTTCAGTCTTTATTTTCTTTCTTTCTGTGTCTCGTTCTCTGTGTTTTTCATGTTTTCTTTATCTGTGCGTACTTCCTTCCCATCTTTAATTGCCCTCCCGCACTTCATCCTATTGCATTGAGGGCAATGCAACGTTCATCTTGAGGGAGTCGCACTATATGCGTCAGTGGTGTCTTTTCCGCCGTTTTCGAGTTTTTTTCGTCGTGTTTTTATTTTTTTCCCATCCTTTTATTTTCCCTCTCCTAGAGATGACCCCGCATGATGAAACTGCCACTAAACCACTCACACACTTATCTAAGCAATGATAACTATCTTCACTAACCCTAGGAAGCCGAGTTTTATTGCATTTTATGCTCAGTGGGTTCACTTTGCTATTTGTGTTGAGTTGTATGTTGTGATTAGCTAGTTGGTGTGATTCTAGGTCGTGATTTGGTTTTATATGCCCATTTATGGATGACCCCTAGACTATCATGCTTCAATTCCGAATATGCAGTATATTTCTTCTACTTTCTGCTTCATTATGCATGAATCATACTATATATATACGCTTCAAATCACATGTGTCTGGACTCTACCAATAGGACTAGGATAACCCATGTTGCATACGCTCTGATCCACAAAAAATGCCTTTTGCCAAGTGTTTAGAATTCAAATTCTTTTTTGTTTTACTTCGTGCAAATCCCCTCGTCGGGTACTTAACTCCCACGTGGGAGAGTACACGATTTTTCACATACTAGCGCATCGTTCTCCCGTTTTTGGAGAATGCGCATTTTCCTACTTCTACAAAAAAAGAGAAAAAAAGAGCAAAAAAGGGAAAGAGAGGAGAAAAGAAAGAATATGTAGAGCCAAAATCCAAAAAAATATACAAAAATCCAAAACCCAAAAAAAATTTCTGTTGTAAATATTACTCCTGCTGCCGTAAATAAAGGGAAGGCGAGAATTTGCACCAAGTGCTCTCCTCCAAACCTATTCAACCCCTTTTTTTTTCGAACACACTTGGCATAGGGGCTTTCTAGCAATCATCTTGGCAATCGTGCGGCGATTTCCTAGTTTCTAGCGGTAGAGTCCAGAACATATGACCTGTTTCTATTCTTACTCTATTCTTATTCATGCTTGAACTGTTATTCACCGCAAACTCGAATTGATTCGATATTTGGGTCATTCCATGGATTTGTGTATATGGAGCTTCATCGCATAACTTAGATAGTTACACTGTTTGCTAGCTCACCACCGCATCATTCGCACTTCACCGCGTGAACCCACGACACTAGTAGGAACTCGTATTCCTGGGCTTAGTGTTATGCTTCTCGCGTGCTTGCTTAGTGTGTTGTGATTGTTTCTGTTGGCTCTGATGGGTAATCTAGGATTCCTTTTTCTTAGTCTGTTTCTCTCCTTCTATTTTCTCCTGTCGGGCTTCTATTCTCACTCTTCTTCCTTGAGGACAAGGAAGGGTTCAGCTTGCGGGATTTTGACGTGCGTTTATATTTTATATATTCACGCACGTCTTCTCTGTCGTTTTCTGTCGCTTTTCATTATTTTGTATCTGTTTCTTTGTGTTTTCAGTTTCGTTTTACTTTCGTCTTGTTACGTGCATTTGCAGGACATTGCTAGCGAAGGGGACATATATGTCCAACATCATAAGGCCCCGGAGCAACGGGAAGTGTTGCACGAGATCTCGAGAGCCATTTGTCAAAGATAACTATGTATCAGCTCTCAACCGATTGGGTGAAAAAGCCAACCGATCAGGTCAAGCGGTCCGTGTCAGTGCAGAAGAAGAAACGGTCCCACCCGATCGGTTCTGTGATCGGGTGGTCATTTTACAGAGGGCAATTTTGAAGGCAAAAATTGTGATCCGATCTGGTCGGCACTTTCAACCGGTCGGGTCACCTGTAGCTGCATTCCACGCTCACAAAACCCCAGACTCACCTGATCGGTTCAGTGATCTGGTGAGAATTTATCAGAGCTGAAGACAGATTTTTCCATCGTCTCATCCGATCGGGTGAAGTTTCAACCGATCGGGTGAATGTCTATTTTTGTCTTTTTGTAGGAATATTCACTGGCATCTTTTCCACTTGTATAAATATGGCTATGTTTTCCCAAAAATGCAGTCCCCATTTTAAGATATTTTTAGGGATTTTCAGCTGTTCGAATTAAACTCTTATTGTAAGTTCTTTGATCGTCTTTGTATTCTAATATAGTGTTTATGCATCTATTTGCTATGGTGAACAATCGCTTGATTGAATTCTTATGGCTATATTTTCTGTTTTTACATTTGCTACCATGATTAGTGAGTAGTTCGTCAATCTGGGACATTGGTGGAAGCCCATTCGTTGGTTCTTCCTAGAACGGCCATAGGTCTAGGGATCCAAACGGATCTATGGATTTTGATGGTTACGCAGGGGAGTTTCATTGTCATCGGCGGGAAAAAGACCGCCTTTGACCGTTGGGCCAAGGGGAAATAAAACAAAAGTTTGATTCTCTAGCCATAGCTAGTGGCGTTGACATTGAGTCCCTGCACGTGGGAACGGCTTGGACGAAATGCTGGGAGCGATCGTTGCGAACTTAGTGCTCCCGGAGTCGGATGGTGTTGGATGGGAATGTCCACCGTCCGAAGCTGGGTAGACCTAACGTATCATCCTTGGCATCAACCAAAATATCGGGCCCATGGGATGCTAGGTACCACTTTTAGAAGCAACGCCTCACCACCAAACCCTAGCATTCGATCAAATCCCTATCCTTAGACCGTAATAGTGAGAACCCATGATTAGGGCGGAAGCCAAATTCCTAGGTTACCTTTTTACCTCTTACATCTTTTCCATTAGTTTACTATCGTGATAACCAACCAGAGAATGGGCTAGCTCATCCACCGGGTGATCCAGTTACTGAATGTTTACGAGTACAACACACGCCTCCCCGTGATCGATCCCCAAGCCACACTTTGACACCGTGCACTTGCGGTTTATAAATTCTAATTCGAGTATCCACGTCCCGATTTGCATGTCAAATGGGCGGTCAGTCACCTCCTTTTATAGGCTTACTAGTCATAACCCGTGCCCGCAGGCACAGGTCATTTAAGATTTCCCCCGCGAAATCTTTGTTCCCCGAAAAATTATTTCCACAGTCAAAATTTAACAGAACAATAAATTAGCGTAAAAATATTTAGCGGCATGGACGCCTTCGGCGCTAAACAACAAATTTGGCGTTGAGCAACAAATTTGGCGCTCGCAGGCGGAACAAAAAATTAGCGTAAAAAACTTTTCGGCGCCCGCACCGACGCGGGCGCCTTCGGCGTGGGACAACAAATTTGGCAAAATTTAGCGAGCGCCTTTGGCGCGGAACAACAAAACTCATGGTATTTTTATGCTAATTTGGTGTTCCGCTAAATTGTTTTACGCTAATTTTTTTATTTTGTTTAATTTAATGGATCATGATTCTCCACAATCTTTCCCAATTCACTTCTAATTTCAAAGTTTAGGTTCCCAATGCACTTTCCCCCCAAATTTAATCTCCACAATCTTTCCCAAGACACTTCTAATTTCAAAGTATTGGTTTCCAAGACACTTTTCCTCCCAAATTTAATCTCCGATCTTTCCCAAGGCACTTCTAATTTTAAAGTTTAGGTTTCCAAGGCACTTACCCCCAAAATTTAATCTCCACAATCTTTCCCAATACACTTCTAATTTCAAAGTTTTGGTTCCCAAGACACTTTTCTCGCCAAAATTTTCACAAAATCCAATCTCAACCATTGATTTACCAAGATCAAATCTCAGCCACTCTTTATCTTGTCCTAGTCAGCCCTAGAATTCAAAAAACACTGTCAAATGTATAATAGATAATTGCAAGAGATTTTAAGATGCTTGGCTTTTCATATTCCCACTCAACATTTAGCAGTGAAAACTCCCATGGAACTCTTCAAATTCTCACTCTTCATTAGCCATAAAACTCAAATGGCTCTTCAAATTCTCAATCTTCATTAACCATTCTTTATTTTAGAGTAAAATCTCAAGAAACAGTAAATAATGAATATATTCCGGTAATAGGGTATATATGAGAGAGAGAAAAAGAGAAAGAAGAAGAATAAAAATGTATATATTCCTGGTAATAGGGTATATACGAGAAAAAAGATGAATAAATGAGGGAATAAAAAACATGAGTGATGCAATCTCAAACTCCCACTACTTAGAAGAATTTTTTTTCGTATTGGCCATTTCATTGAAGGTGGAAAACTATGATATGATTTGTGATATATCCTAACAAATGCATACAATGCTTACTACTTTACTTTTGTTTGAATTAGATTGAGGAAAATGTCCTATCTTGTTCATTTTCATACAATGTGTATATTACTTTGAAATCATGTTCGAAATAATTTTTGGAGGGTTGCCATGATAATATCTTGAGTTTGGTGCATGTTTTTTTAATGAAATCCGAATTCATCGCATATTTTGCTAGGGACTAGCAAATAGCTAGTTGGGGGTTATGATTCAATATGAATATTACATATGTATTCCCCCCATTCCTGGGCATTTTATGCATGATAAAAGTTTAACTAAGCTTCATTATAAGCAAAATTGAATTAAATTTGGTTTATTGAGCGTATCATTGATTTGTGCACAAAATACGATTTTTAGAGATCTTTTTAGCTTTTTATTATTTTTCATGTGCTCATAGTATTTTTGTGGTGCTATGGCTATTTTTCTGTATATTTCGGAGCTCGGTGGAATTTTCTACAATTTTTGGAAGCTTAAAATGATTTTGTATTGATTTTTGTTCATGGATTAATTCATATTATTACTTGGACTAAATTCTACCACTTATATTTTTCAAATACGTCTAGGGGCAACGTTTGGTGATCTCTTTACTTTGTCTTAGATTTTCATTTGTACTTAATTGGGTTGTATGGATTTAATAATGATTTATATGAAGTTAGTATTGTTTATCCATATGAATTGCTAAATTTCTTTGCTTCGGTTGTGATTTGCTATGGAACTTTATTCACATGTTGAGTTGGGTTCATTTGGATTGAATTATTTTTTATGTGGCTTAAATTAAAGTTTCTAATTTAACTTTCTTATATGAATCCAGACGATTATATTAGAGAATCGATCATCCCAAAAGGATGAGTTTGATCTTCTCAAAAAAGAAGTATCAACTTAATTCTTTAAGACCTAATTCTTAAGCCATTACACTATCCCATCATTTTAACTCCCAAAAGGATATCCCCGATGACGATTCCCCAAAAGGGACGACATTGTGTCATAAAGAACCATAGCCCAGACCGCTACCACTTCCAATTGTGACCCCAAAAGGGCTCCATAATTGAATCACATTTCACACTTGCTTTCACCTCCAAAAGAGTATTTTTCGATGGCACATCGCCAAAAGGGACATCATTGAGTTGTAGGGTTATATTCTCACACTTAACATTGATCCTAACAAACCAACGATCCATGCACTCCTCCTCCTTGCCACTTGCCTATCCAATCCTCCATCTCTCATTTTCATAGAGTAGTTTGATATATTTTCCACACATAGTTTCCTCCACCACATCTATGTTAGTAGTTGGACGTACTCACACCCTTAACTATCTTTGATCGACTCTGTGAATGTGAGACGACTTGTCCCTGAGTTCGACCTTGGGCTCACCAGGTTATTTTGTATTGTTTTGACACCCTTTCACTTCAGGGGAAGATCTATTTGGGTTGCACACAATTTCGATTGAATCAATACACGCATTTTGATTATATCACTTAATATTGGAGCTTATCGTTTCTGTACATATAAAACAGAATTTTTACAGCTTATTTATGTCGCTATCTTTGTCGTATATTATTTTCTAGTTGAAGTCACAAAGTAACATATATTATTTTTCCTACCATGATTCCTAGGACGATGCACAATAGGTGAAGTATTTAGTGCAACATGATGTGTTGTATGGTGTGGTTTAAGATGTATATTATATTTAGCAAACTTCCCATACATAAAGGCATATTTCCTCGTAACATTGATATGTGATTTTGCGAATATCTATAGTAGCATGTGAAGTTCTGGCATTGTGAACAATGTGAGGTGTAGAGATATATTTCCATGAATGAGTGGTCTTAACACTAGGATTTTTCTTAGGATCATTGAGTTTAAGCATTATCTCTTCGTGCTTGAGCTTACTTGAGTTCAAATCATTTTCAAGAATATTTATTCTATCATTTACCAGGGAAACATATAAAGGATTCTCATTGTTAATGCATTCATAATCATGTAGTAATTTATCATGCTTTGTCTTAAGGGTATGATTATCATACATCAAGTCACTAGCATCATTATGAGTTAAATCATCATGATTACATGCAATATTATCATAATCAATTTTTAAGGTATTATAGCTACTCTCTAATTTCATAGTCTTATTCTTCAAATTTTCAAATTCGTTATGGATTTGCTCATAAGCATCTTCTAGATTCAATTCTTCGTCAGACTCACTTAAGTCATCATCTTCTTCTTGATGTGACATCAAGCATACTTCATTTTTGAGGTTCTCGTCATTGTTCTCTTTGATTGGTCATATCTCCACGGATCGTGTCTGAATTTGGGGTTCACTGTACTTTTCTTCCATCATTTTTGTGGGTTGTTGTGTGGTGTTTGGCTCTGCAATGTCATTGAACACACTATCAAATAAAAAAGAATACAATATGTGCATTACCTTGAGGTTTACTCCATAGATTTCCTTTTTGTTCTCTTTGATTGGTCATATCTCCACGGATCGTGTCTTAATTTGGGGTTCACTGTACTTTTCTTCCATCATTTTTGTGGGTTGTTGTGTGGTGTTTGGCTCTGCAATGTCATTGAACACACTATCAAATAAAAAAGAATACAATATGTGCATTACCTTGAGGTTTACTCCATAGATTTCCTTTTTGTTCTCTTTGATTGGTCATATCTCCACGGATCGTGTCTGAATTTGGGGTTCACTGTACTTTTCTTCCATCATTTTTGTGGTTTGTTGTGTGGTGTTTGGCTCTGCAATGTCATTGAACACACTATCAAATAAAAAAGAATACAATATGTGCATTACCTTGAGGTTTACTCCATAGATTTCCTTTTTATTAACGATCCAAGTGGCTTGTAAGGTGGTAGGAGCTTCATATATTTCTTATAGAAATGTTTCCCACTCAAGGTTGGTTGCCATGACAAACAATTCTATCTACCTATTCCATATCAAAAGTTTGTTCCAACGAAGTAGGGAGGTGCGCTAATGCAGTGACTAGATTTGAATATGTTTGTTGATGCCATCACGTCACCTACATTTTGATACTGCGTGTTGGATCTTGTGGATGGCAAATAACACTTGAAGGGGGTTGAATAGTGTTGTATATAAATAATAAACCTTTTTTGCAAGATAAACCCTCTTCTACTCAGTTGCCCAAGTCTCCAAGAAGATTTACCTCTCTTGGTACTTAATCAACACAAAACCAGTTACTTGCAATAAGATAGGGTGCACAGTGGAAAACTAGATCACAAGCAAGTAAGATATGATAAGCAATAAGAAACTAATCACAGTGCAGACACAAAGATTTATCCTGGTTTTCCATCTCTGGGTACATCCAGTCCCTGATCTCACTCGAAATTTAATCCACTATTGCAATAAGCAATACAAGCACATACCTTCACTTGCTTGGAATTTCCTAACTCACTTAGTTACACCAAAACCAAGATTTCCAACAAGCACCCCTTTCGTAAGGGGAATACTACACAACACTTGATCTTACCGATCCACTTACCAAATGCCTCCCTTAAGCCTTACAAACCTTTGCAGATGAACGCAGATTGAACCCTTGATCCTATAGCCAAAGATTGGAGCTTTAAGTCCTTTTATGTGGCTATAAGAAAAATCGAATCTTTTGATCTCAAAATTAAATTTAAGTGAAGTTCAAAAGATCAAAAGAAAAGTTGAATCAAATCTCTTGAAATAGAATTTAAGAGCAGAGATTAAAACAAGCTTTTCTAGGCCAAAAGATTAATCAAACATATTAGAACGAATAAGCACAAAAACTTTTAAAACGTTGGCAAAAAATGAGAGCTTTTAGATCTTTGAGAGAGCTTGAGAGTTCTTTTCAAAATAATAAAAAATGCTTATAAATTCATTTATAATAATTATTTTCTCTCTATTATATATAGAGGGTAAAAATAATACAAAATAAATCCCTAAAATACTCTTCCAACGACTAAAATTGACAGCATTGCGTAAATCACGATTCTGTGATTTAATGACTGTTTGACCCAAATAGTCGACTATCCTGAGTGATAGTCGGCTATATTGTGGCCGATAATCGGCTATTCAAAAGAGATAGTGGGCTATTATAGGACAGAGAATTCTAGTTTATTTCACACTTCAAGATAGTCGGCTATCAAGGTGTGGATAGTCGGCTATTTTGTGATACATAGGTTTTTCTCTTTCAAAATGATTTGAAACTCTATCAAAACTTTTATATATTATTTTAAATATTTTAATACTATTTAAAATCATTTTTTCTATATTTTAATGTGTGTTGCTCCAACTTAAAGCTTTTACAAACTAAGACAAAACTTACATAAATTGACATAGTCTTGAATCTTGAGTCATATCCACTTTGTCTTGAGCCTTTACACTTCATATGAGTCTTCCTCATGAGCTTTTAATCTTCAGTTCTTGCTTCAGATCTTGACTCTAGAATGGCTCCATGTTCATAGCTTTATGTTTTGACCTTTGTTCATTCATTGAGCACTCCACATCCTTATTCTCCATGGCTTTATATATTGTTTCTTTGATATAAAGCTTTGATCATCATAGTGTTCATATCCTATACATTTGATGGAGAATGTCAGTACCATATCATTTGTGAAAATCATCAAAACTCCACTGGGGGTGTCTCAATATCCCCATATTTACACCTCTATAAAAGAAGCCATGTTAATGAGAAAAATGATTGATACTTAAGAAAGCTGTTGTGTTGGCAAGATTTGGTTCAGCATGAGAGTTTTCTGCCCCCAACTAAAGAAGATTAAATACAGTGGTATGGTATATGTCACGTTCATTCAATAAGAGCCTGTATGTGCACATAACTTAAGAGGGAGGGCTAATAGTGTTAAAAGAGATGACAAAGCCAATCCTTCACAAAGACAACCCCAATCAGAGAATGTCGTTGCAAGAAGAGAGACGCTGAACCTTCTCAACCAAAAACTCGGCCATATATGGAACTCTTGTATTCATTTTAGCTAAGAAACAATACTGGTAGTCGGTTGTAAATCTAATACGTGTACTTTCATATGGGTAATTGTTTGTAAATATACTACGTGCACCTGAATGGAATGAGGATGCTTGAGAATACATTGAACAATACAAGTAAAAAATAAAAAAATAAAAAAATAAAAAAATGATTGAGAGTCTAAAATCCTTTGCTAAAAACTTTTTTGGATTAAAAAATGAGAAAAACGTGGTCCGCTTGATTCGAAGCTGCGCGGGCAAAGCCCACATGATTTCAAGTCATGCCCGATAACCAATCTGGCAAGAGCACTTGGTTCTAAGTTTTGTTTAATAAAGTGTAAAAGAAAACATTTGTACTTTATATATAATTACTAGGAAAAACTCGTGCACAAAGTGCACGACGGGAAAAAAACCCCACAAATAGGATGCGGTGCATGCGTACAACCGAAAAGGAGTTAGAACTGTGGGTGTGTGTGTCGGTAGAAATAAGGGTAAAAGGACCCTAGTGTGGGGGTAAAAGGACCCTAAAACAAAGCCCAAAACCTGCTGATGAAGGGTTTCCTGGGTCCTTAGGGCTATAAAATCGACTTCCGGCCTAAGTCGGTCGGACGAAGAAATCAAATATGCAGCAGAAAAAACAACTTAAAACTATTTTAATTCTAGCCCTAAAGAAATAACCCTAGCCAGAATCTCTACTATCCCATGGTTGGGTCCGACCAACCCCTAAGCATAGATCTATCGAACATCAATTATAAACGCATGTAAATAAACTGCATACATTTCACTTCATTTCTGAAAAATACGAAGCATCGTTTTCAGAAACATTTCTTTATCTCCGAAGCGATGCCATACGTCGCTTCTCCCGAGACCAACCATGTCTTGAGCCGAACCACGTCCCGAACCGAACCACGTCCCAAGGCGAGCAACACCCTTGTTACCGAGCCAACCACGTGCAAAAGAAAGTTTCACCATGAGTGGATCCTTCGTCAAGACTTTCGATCCGATCCGATCTCCTTCGTAGCTTTGCTAGAGACCGATCAGGAGCAAGGAAGAATTAGGGAGAAGATGGAATATTAATTTAAGCTTAGATCCGAGCTTGTTCACCTTTAATGGATCCACTTAGATCTAGAGCTTGGTGTGAGTTTCAAGGAGGGGGGTTGGCCCCTATTTATATAGGCAGTTGACTCCTCCACTTTCTCATTTAGAGATGTGTGACTAAAGATTTTGGAGGAGAAAATTAATTAAAGTTTGCCTTTCACAAAGGTCAATCTTTAGCAAATTTTTCCTCCCCCACCTTTGACCTCCGCACGTAATATCAATATATCAAATCGAACAGCACTAAACGGTGATGACACAGAAACAAACAGAGCTCAATTTCGACTCCGTTTGACCCCTCAAACGTAGTCACAAAGATGGTCTAAAAACTGCTTTTCGCAGGAAAAAAACCAGCCGCCACCTTTGGGTTCGAAAACCAAGATGTGGGGCCCCCAGAGTGGGCCCCACAAGTTGACAGCCTAGCCTCTGGATGCATGCATGGCACGCGCCCAGCTTGGGGCGTGTGCATGCTTGCGCCCTTTTTGGTGCGCCAGAACATACTGGCTCGGCCCAAAGGGCCGGGCCAAAATATTGATACGGTTTCCTTTTTTTCCTTAAAAAATTTCTTTAACCCCTTAAAGCTTTTAAGCTTTATTTTTCCTCTTAAGTTCTATTTAAAACTCATTTTAAATAGACTTACTAGGCCCATTTGGACTCCAATTTGAGCGTGGTTTTCATCTCGACTTTCGTGGAAAAATCCTCTTCATTTCTATGTAGTATACGCTTACAAACAACTTTGCGACATTATTTATTTATTTCCTGTTATGTTTGCATCATATGCAACATAAATAATCCCCATTTAATTAAATTCCATTTGCATCAAATACAAATGAACTGAGAGCATGTTGGATCTGGATCCAAGCCTAGAGGGGGTGTGATAGGCTATTAAAAAAATCTTGTGCAACCCACGAGCAATCACACGTAGTTATAGTATATTCAAAGTAAATAAAAAGCAATCACAGATGCACATCATATTTACCCTGGTTTGGTCGATTACCACAACATATGTCCAACCCCCGAAAGCAAATATTATATTAATAGTATACATGCACAACTGTAATAGATAGAGAACCAATGTCTCTACACTCGCAAGGCTCAATACCCCACTCACTGTGTTCAACACTATCAATCCTAATATATGCTCTCACTTGACGACACTCGTCAAGTTTCTCTTGTCTAGATCACCACTAGACAAGACCCTAAAAAGTCACACAAAAGTGGTAAAGTTTCCCCTACAGAGATCAAACAATACTACAAAAAAATAACAATGAGAGTTTAGAAAATCTCAGTTTTGTGTAGCCGTCGTCGTCTCCATCAATCAGCACTGGCTAGCTCTCGTTTGGTAAGATGTAAATGTCACGTCATGCCTCCTAGGTAATTCAAGTTGCAGCCTTGGCTTGTATATTGTGCACCCCCTTGATGATGACTACTTGCGGCACTTGACTTGAGTTTGCAACTTACGGCACTTGGTTCTTGGGTTTGCAACTTGCGGCACCTTTGCTAATGGAGCTATGGAAGTTGCACAACTACAGTGGTCAGCCTCCTCTAGCTGGGGCAGCAGCAGTGTGTGTGCGCGGCGATGGGCTTGGCTGCTGCAGTGCACGTACAGCGATGGGCTTGGTTGCTGCAGTGTGCGTGCACCGATGTGCTTGGCTACTGCAGTGCATGTACCACGATGGGCTTGACTGCTGCAGTGTGTGCGCAGCTATGTGCTTAGCTACGACAGTGCGCGTGCAACGATGGGCTTGGCTGCTGCAGTGTGCGCACATCTATCTTGGATCTCTCCTTCTTGGTGCGTCACTTGAGAACCCCCCTTGATGAAGCTTTGTGAATGTGCCAATGGATATAAGGGTTGCAAATCTTGCGGCAATGAAGTTCTCCCCCAGAAGTTGTGGTTAGGTTGAAGATGAGGGATTGGCTTGAAGGTTGGATTTGTGGATCTTGCGGCTTGGAATGCTCTTTGGCCTTGGTAGCTTGTTGATGTAAGGCAATGGGGCATGCAAGCTTGCAGCTCTCCAAGGGGTATGAGTTTTGGGAAGATGACTATGGTCATGGATATTAGGACTAATTGCAATGAAGCTTGGCTCTTTGATAGTTGCGGCTAGAAGATGTTGGGAGTAACGGCTTTGCGCAAGGGCTTTGGGGCTTGGATAGTTGCTGCAACTTTTTTCTTTTGGATGTTCAATATGGCCGATCCTAATATGTGTATGCCGCAACTTTTCTCCTTTGGAATAGAGGTTTATATAGGAGAGGGGATGGGAAAGTTGCGGCTAAGGAGGAATCCTAATGCTACGAGAATTAGAGATATGAATAGAGATTTCATTGGGATCCTATTTGATCTTATTGCAATGCTAATGGGATTAGGATTTGAATTGAATCTCCAATTGATTTGAATCAATCCAAGGGAGATTTGAATGAGATACTCCATATCCCTCCATCTTTGACCAAGTCCAAATGGCTATATGAATAGCAATTTCTCCATCTTCCAATTTGCTATTTGTATAGCAATTTCTCCATCAATTGACTTAGTCATCGCTTTGAAGATTTTCAAGCGTGCCATTCCTGAAAACACTTAGCACACACATTAGAACATTCACACATGTTTGTTATCATCAAACACAAAGTCAACGATCGTTGTATCCAACGTACGTTGTATCCAACAACTCCCCCTTGATGACGACAAACTATTATAAGATTTGGACTAACGTTCCAAATAATATATCGTGACATGTGTGTGAAGTGTGATAATGGGAGGATGTATGCAACAATATAACACTTGATGCACAAGCATACATGCATGAAATGATGTAACAGTAATGTGATACAAATAGGCATGGCATGCTCCCCTTATTTTCATGCTTCCCCTTGAACAAATATTCACATATTCATATATTCAATAATTCATTAATGCTCCCCTTAAATCAATATTCATATGTGCACATATAAGCATTAATGCATCAAATCTTCAATATTTTCTCCCCCTTTTGTTATCATCAAAAGTGTATAAACGAAGTCTAATTCATGACTCAAACAAAAACTAAAGTATTATAAATCACAACTAACACTTGCATGTCATTTTTCTTAGAATAAGCACTTCATTTTCAATGAAAAGTGTAACAAAGACTTCTATACCATCGTGTAAGTGTGATGATTAAATAATTGAAGCACAACAGGAGAAACTCTCATAGAAATCAACCAAAACTAATCCACATTTTCCAATAAACATGATATCACGAGGATTGATTTTTCACACCTCATTAAAAATGAGTTTCAAGATACCATACCCCAAAAGCATAGCCTATAAGGACTCTTAGACGTGGGGGTGGCATTGCTTGATGAGTAACATACACCAACGCTAAAGATTACCCATAAAGCATATATTGGATACTCGTGGGTAGTATACTTGCCATGAAATGTATCCATTTTTCATACGAAGCAATATACTTTCTTTTTCATTTTTCTTGTTTCTTATTTAATTCTTTTGTGCTCAATTTTTATTCATGAAAAATACACATCATATCCCTTAGATTTATTAGTTATTTTTAACCTACATTCACTTTCAACATTTCATAAAAGAATCTCCAATTGTGCAACAATATTCAATACTAGTGGAAGTGAGATTGTAGGTATAGAAATCAAGTTATTCAATTCATTAAACATGTCACGGCTACTTAGGAATTCTGACATGCACATGTAACTATAACAATAATACGATGATTTCTACAAGGATATGAGTTCCATTCAGTAATACCACTTCAATGATACAAAGGAAAAGATATACATTAAGCACATTTTTTTCTTTTAATCTTTTTCACTGTTTTTTATTTTTATATATAATGGATCAAGCAAACTAGAATCAAGAAACTAGCACACAAATAAAAAATAGTTCAAGCATGCAAACGAAAAAATGCTATGAAGGCATGCATTAAGTTCAAGGAATAAAAAACCATACCTTCGATTCGTCGCTTGGCCAAGGAGCTATATAATGAAAACGTTCAATCCAAAACTCCTTGCCAAATCTCCATCTTACCTACATGGTAGAGATATGTATGACCTTAGATTCCACCAAGGTCCACTCATGTTAGTCATCAATGATTTAGAAACCCATATTTGTTTGAACTTCATATTCGTGTTCCTAAACTTGTAATAATACGATGTATGACCAACACTAGCACAAATAAAGCACTTTGCATAAATATTTTTCACTTTCAATGGCTCATTGTGAATTTTCTTATAAATAGGCTTTTTAGCATGTTTCATGTCATACCCAAGACCACGTCTATTATTGCCATAAAGTTGATTCTCTAGAATAGTATCCAACGATTGTTTTCCTATAGAGAACTTCTTTAATGACAATTCTAGCTTTGTGATTTTGGATTTTAATGAAGCATTCTGATTCACAATCAAAGTGCACTTACTTATAAAAGCCTTCTTAGTGTCCTCTTCATTCTTTTAAATTCAATTATTATTCTTTTAAGCTTGTTATTTAGCATGCACAATTTATCGTTAAGCTCTCTAATCACAGAATCTTTTTCAGTTTCAAGCTTAATTAAATCTTGCTTAAGCATGCTAATATCATTCAATAAATAAGGACAAGAAAGACTATTAGCTTTTTCATGCAACCTAGAATTCTCTTTTTCCAACAAAGTAATGGTAGAATCACGTGCAACAATTTTTCCTTTTAGCTCCTTAATTTCTAATGACATGTGGTAGTCGTCTTGTTGTATTTTTTCATTGGAATTTCTATAATCTTCTAGGGTGGATTCTAGCTCTATAATTTCCTTTTCCATGGCTTTACAAATAATTAGAAGTTCTGAATAACTACTAGATTTTAGCTCATCATCTTTTTCCATGAAGCAGAGGGAGGAGTGTGCGCAATCCTCGTTCTCATCCTCACTATACATGTCCCACATTCGCACCACGACTTTTCCTTTCTTCTCTTCAATATTCGCTGTGTCTTATGGGTAATCCTTTATAACGTGTCACTGCTTTTTACATTTAAAACATTTTACTTTATTAATAACACTCTGTTCAGATAAATTTCTAGAAGGATTGTAATGGTTAGAACGATTAAACCTTTGTTGTATGTCAGCTCTTCCTTAAGGTGTTTTGATGTATTTTCTGAAGCCTCTGACCATCAACGTTATCTCCTCCTCATCTTCGTCGTCTTCACTAGCTTGGAGAGCTAGTGGCTTTGGAGCTTTTTCCTTCTCCTCTAGTTTCTCTCTAGCCTCTATATTCTGCAGCTCAAGTTGTGAGACATTAAGTTGCCTATCAAGTACTCCACTCTCATCTGCGATGATCTTTTGCTTCTTGGATGGCAGTGAAATTAGGCCTGAACGAGCTTGGAAATGCCCTTAAGATTTTCCTTACCTGCTCAAGGCTAGAGAGTGGCTTACTAAGGGAGCTAGAATTATAGACGATGTTGGTAAACCTCACAAACATCTCAGATATGGACTCTGACGGTAGCATGCGAAAGCTCTCGTACTCTGTGCTCAGAAGTACAAGTCTAGACTCCTTTACCTGTGACGTTTCCTCGTGTGTCACCTCCAGTGTATGCCAGATTTTCTGTGCAGTTTGATAATGTGAGATACGATTAAATTCAGATTTATCAAGAGAGCATATAAGAGCATTCATAGATTTTCCATTTAAAGAATATAATCTCCAATCATTTATCTTCCCATTTGTTTTCAGGTTTAAGCATATCAATAATTTCAAGTTTAATAACATGTGGCTTATAACCTTTTTCGACAATGTGCCAAACTTTATAATCAACAGATATCAAGTATATTTTCATCCTAGATTTCCAATAAGTATAATTTACTCCATTAAATTTAGGCAGCTGTGGTATGGACTGACCTTCAAAAAAAGCACAATAACTAGAGTTATTCATGGTCAATCTTAGGCTAGATCCTATAACCTTATTTGATACCACTTGTTGGATCTGGATCTAAGCCTAGAGGGGGGTTGAATAGGCCATTAAAAAATCTCATGCAACCCATGAGCAATCACACGCTGTTATAGCAGATTCAGAGTAAATAAAAAGCAATCACAGATGCACAACAGATTTACCCTGTTTCGGTCAATCACCACGACCTACATCCAACCCCCGAAAGCAAATATTATATTAATAGTATACATGCACAACTGTAATAGCTAAAGAACCAACGTCTCTACACTCACCAAGCTCAGTATCCCACTCACCATGTTCAACACTATCAATCCTAATCTATGCTCTCACTCGACGACACCCGTCAAGTTCCTCTTGTCTAGATCATCACTAGATAAGACCCCAAACAAAAAGTGGTAAAGTTTTCCCTACGGAGATCAAACAATACTACACAAAAATAATAATAAGTTTAGAAAATCTCAGTTTTGTGTAGCCGCCGTCGTCTCCGTCAATCAGCATGGGCCAGCTCTCGTCTGGCAAAATGTAGATGTCACGTCTCGTCTCCTCAGTAACTCAAGTTGCAGATTTGTCTTGTATATTGCGCACCCCCTTGATGATGACTACTTGCGGCACTTGGCTTGAGTTTGCAACTTGTGGCACTTGGTTCTTGGGTTTGCAACTTGCGGCACCTTTGCTGATGGAGCTATAGAAGTTCCAACAATTGCAGTGGTCGGCCCCCTCTAGATGTGGCAGCAACAGTGCATGCACGACGATGGGCTTGGCTACTGCAGTGCACGTGCACGATGGGCTTGGCTGCTGCAGTGTGCACGTAGCGATCTTGGCTCTCTCCTTCTTGGTGCGCCAATTGAGAATTCCCCTTTATGAAGCTTTGTGAATGTGCCAATGTATATGAGGGTTGCAAAGCTTGCGGCAATGAAGTTCTCCCCTAGAAGTTGCGGCTCGGTTGAAGATGACGGATTGGCTTGAAGGTTGGATTTGTGGAGCTTGCAGCTTGGAATGCTCTTTGGCCTTGGTAGCTAGTTGATGTAAGGCAATGGGGCATGCAAGCTTGTGGCTCTCCAAGGGGTATGAGTTTTGGGAAGATGACTATGGTCTTGGAGATTAGGACTAATGGAAATGAAGCGTGGCTCTTTGAAAGTTGCTGCTAGGAGATGTTGGGAGTAATGGCTTTGCGCAAGGGCTTTGGGACTTGGATAGTTACCACAACTTTTTGCTTTTGGATGTTCAATATGGCTGGCCCTAATATGTGTATGCAGCAACTTTTCTCCTTTGGAATAGAGGTTTATATAGGAGAGGGGATGGGGAAGTTGCGGCTAAGAAGGAATCATAATGCTAGGGGGATTAGAGATACGAATGGAGATTTCATTGGGATCCTATTTGATCTCAATGCACTGCTAATGAGATTAGGTTTTGAATTGAATCTCTAATTGATTTGAATCAATCCAAGGGAGATTTGAATGAGATACTCCATATCCCTCGATCTTTGACCATGTCCAAATTGATATATGAATAGCAATTTCTCCATCTTCAAATTTGCTATGTGCATAGCAATTTCTTCATCAATTGACTTAGTCATCACTTTGAAGATTTTTAAGCGTGCCATTTCTGAAAACACTTAGCACACACATTAGAACGTTCGCATATGTTTGTTATCATCAAACACAAAGTCAACGATCATTTTATCTAACATACGTTGTATCCAACAAAGCATACATCCCTCAATATCTTTAATATTTTAGACTTACATCGCAAACTCTTTGCGACTTAATTAATTCATATACATCCAATGTATTATCTCCCTTAATTTTACATATTATTTGATGAAGGTCTCACTCTGTATGAGACCCTACAGCCTGACCCTACTACAGGGAGGCTCAAAACCCCACACGATAATGACCACAAACAACAAGTGTCGTCCCCATTCCGGTATCATAATTTTGTGGTTCTCATTAACATGAGTATTGTAGGGACCACCCTGACTGTGTCCGTGATGAATACCGTAGTTTTAGGCCCCTCATCAAAACTCTGTCGCATAGTCAAGCCTAGGGTACGGTCAAACTGTCAACCCTAATAGTTTGACCTTGGTTAATCTCAATTGGTCTTTAGTCAAATAATGTTGGACTTCTTCCAACATACTTTGGCCAAAGTTTTTCACTAAAAACCGAACCAACACATGCAACATTAACTCCCCATAATGGGAGAGATGAATTCTCTCTTGGTCATTGCTCTCCTCGCACGCTTCAGGTGTCACCTAACCAAAGACCTTTCGACATGCCTTGCCTCAAAGGTAGGTCAGAAATCTAAGTGTCACCATTCACGTGCAGGTTCGTACAATGACCCCAAGTCTAAGGTCCAACTAGTCTATCATCACCGAGAGTTATCACAGACATATTTTTTATGTTAACCATGTGATAATTCTCGTTGGGTCGTTCAATGAACTCATTCTCCAATGAGCACCTGTGTCTCGTCTCCGACTTCGCCAAGTTGAACGACCATGAGATCATCGTCACCACTCCATGGTGAAGACAAAGATACATTGGTCTACCCGATGTTTCGATATCCTTTTCTCAAACATTTTTGACCAGGAATGATTTTAGACTTATGCTACTAACGGTCAAACAATTCTCCATGATCGAGATCCTCATTTCGATCTTTGTTTAACCTCACATTAAGTTCAAGACTTCACCTAAGTTCTAATGTTGACTAGATTATTATTAACTTAGGTAAATTCTTACCAAACAGGTTACAATTATTTTAAACAAGACGTTGTACACGTACACAGAGATAAATTGCTCGAGGTCATACCCATCTCCCAACATCTACCACTTGCACTTAGGCCCATTTATTTTGGTATCTCATACCACTTTTTCATGGTTCATAATCTTTCTGATAAAATGTCAAACTCTTTGATCACTTTATCAAAACATATGTTCCGGCTCCTTGATGCCTTGCATGCCTTTTATTCGCTCCCACTGACCTTGAAACTCTATGGCCGATTCATATAAGTTTGTTCTTCTAAATCATATTCAGAAAACAGACTATACATAAATACTCCAGTTTTCATGGTCATCATGAGTATTTACATCGAGTCTGATCCGAATAAATCTGTACATAGCTGTTGGTGAGAAAATTTCATCACAATCCATTTATAGGAGTTCTGATGATTACTACTCTCAACCAGCATAACTTGTACTGTACTAATTTCCATCTGCACTACTCTTCTGTCTCGAAGATTCATTGCAGCCAAAGGAAACACTTTCCTTGGGCACGTCAACTAAGGTCCATGCCTTACTTACATGCACAGACCTTTTTTGGATTGCATCAAGCCATTTCTTAGATTCACTGCTCCGAATGGTTTCTTGGAAGTTGTCTAGGACATCATCAACTATGATGTCTACTCGACTTTTTTGTCTTACGAGACTCGAGTAATCATGTGACTTTCTAACGATTAATTTGAGGAATATCATATTTTATAAGGTCCTCACAAAACCTTATAAAAACCTAGGCATTTCTATCTGGGTTTTAACCTAGAGGGAGGATTGTAACTCAGAGTCCCTTGCCATGTTTCGAACCATGTCTAACAAAGTACGATTCATGCACTCCAACACACTGATGTGTCAGGAAACTTGACCTGAGAGAAAATCACATTTTATTTTAATTACGCAAGAATTATATAGATAAGTATTCGACTCTTTGATCTGCTTGAAGTAGTTCAAATACTTCTATCACTGTGTTTTCTATTTTATCAGACTTATGTTTCATCAAGAACGCGTGTCATAATAAAATAAAAATGTCACATCTAGGCTAATTTAGACTTGGGTCCGGATACATCTGTATGTACGATACCACGAGTTCTCCAACCTGTTCTCCCACTGTCTTACAGAAGAAGCTATGGCCATCATACCTTTGAGATAAGACTCACTAGTGTCTTTGGACTCATAATACAAGAGGTCAACAGACCCCTCTTTATGTGACTTGTCTAGTCTGTTCTCTTCGGTGCACCCTAGTCTATTTAGCAACAAATTAGTTTTCTATAACTTGCGTAATCATGCATTAACATTTAATACAACATCATTTCACAAATTACTGACACTGAAACATTGCTTCAGAAGCAAGGAGACGACATTCGCCAAAATGTGTTAGATGTCCTCTTTGGTCTAAGAAACAACACTTGCTCCTTTTTCCACACATATGATAATCTATTCCTTTTGTATAACGATTTATCCTGAAACCGTGACATCAAATATGCCACAATTTCAGTTCATCCTACTTTTGCCTTTTCTTATGATAGTCAAAACTTTCTTTCTCAACCAACTTTTCTGAATTCCTTTATCTTTTCTAAATCACATTTAGACATTACACATCCCAATACAATTATTAGCCATGCAAGCACTTCATGCATCCAAACACTTGAGCTTCACAACCTTGAGTAGACTCAACAAGTTGCTTGACTCAAGATCTGATTTGTATACATGGTCTTGTGTCGCACATGCACTCATCTTCGAGTCAAAATTTGATGGAATTTCAAACTTTGTGGATCGAAACTGTTTTCCATACAACCTTGAGTTGACTCAACAAATTGTATGGAGAAACTTGCTTTGAACATCATATGTTCAAGCTGCCCCTCATAGAGGCGAGTGACAGGTATCGTGCATTTATTTTGTTGGACCCAAAGTTCAAGGAAATCATTGTTCTTAAGCTTGTGCTAATAAAGATACTTTAATGTCAGTGAGAACATAGTTTAGTCTATCAATTAGAATTTTCATTGATATTCCTTTAATCAATCCTCTCGACCATTTAGCATATTCTCTTAGGATATTATGTTTTGGATTCCATCAGCAAACATAGAACTATCCTAGTTTAGCATATGTTCAATATTAAATATAAATAGAATGGCTCTTATCTAACTATATCTCCCACTATTTTGGCGATCATTTTTAGCTATAATAATGAACAATTTAAATTAATTAAATTTAGTGGGAAAGGGATCCAACCACCCTGAACCTCACAACATTGAGTGTGCTCAGCAATTTGCTTGACTTTGTGATTGATAGATTACTCTTTATTACTCATATCATATATGATTCCCTTATTAGTTTTTACCACTAGCCACTTATGATCATGAGTGTGCTCATCTAAATCACAATGACTAGTCTTGTCGGACCCTTGTTTTCGTGTCTAGCCTAACTTACGTCGGAGCTCGATATATGGGCACGACGCAACGGTTTGGGTTAAGTCTAGACTACATCTCATGTAATAAGAAGTTGGTTTCCATAAGTTATCTATGCCATAGCTTGAGTGTGCTAAACAACTATAACGTATAACCTATGGTTGCTAACCTCTAAAATAAGGAGGGTTACGGCTAATCTTGAAGAATATTTTAAACATAATTGACTAGATGTGATCGATGGTTTCACATAATCATGATTCGCATCCTTGCGGTGCAACAAAACACGACCAGTGATTTGGCTAGGCCAGGATCACTATCCCCAGTCGAGCTAGGGTGATCCACAACACTAGTCAAAAAACGCTAGACCTGATCATGATCCATTGAAGGATACTAATTATTCATATTTATGACGTCGACTTGAAATGGCTTCATTAAAACTAGTTAATCCTATCAACTAGTATAATCCTAAAATTCGAAATTATTAGGATTGGTTAATGACTTTTATTAAAGTCCTTATCAAATAGAAGGAATGAATTTTAGGGTGCTATCTTAATCATATATTAGGCATTTAAACAATTTTAAATCATAGCATGTCCATCAAAAATTATCTTATAATTCTCTGAAAGCTTTTAATGGCTATGCTAAAATTTTATTTTGAATTATCACATAATCAACAAGAAATATTATAACCATTAAAAATATCAACTAAACATTTTAGCATGATTCAACTAAAATTATCCCATAAAATTTAGCTAAGCATGCAACTTAAAATATCTCATAAATTTAAGTTACATTAAAAATTATCATATAATTTTAAAGATCTAATTATTAAAATTATCACATGATTTTAAAATTATATCTAATTTTCAAAAAAATAATTTTTCCAAAAATAAAACCATCACATGGAACGCCAGTTTAATAGTTTAATTAAAAACATCCATCTGATGGAGAAATATGCGGCAGCTTATGCATTTTATAATTGCAAAACCATAGATCAATGTAACTTGGCTCTGATACCACTGAAGGGTTTACTGGGTCCTTAGGGCTATAAAATCGATGTCGGGCCTAAGTCCGATCGGACGAAGAAATCAAATATGCAGCGGAAAAAACGACTTGAAACTATTTAAAGTCTAGCCCTAAAGAAATAACCCTAGACAGAATCTCTACTATCCCGGGGTTGGGTCCGACCGACCCCTACAGATAGATCTATCTAACAGCAATTATAAATGCATATAAATAAACTACATACCTTTCACTTCGTTTCCACAAAACACAAAGCATCATTTTCAGCAAGGTTTCATTATCTCTGAAGCAATGCCCCACACCGCTTCTCCCGAGCCGAACCTAGTCCCGAAGAGAACAATACGCTAGTCGCTAAGCCAACCACGTGCCAAAGAAAATTTTACCTTGAGTGGATCCTCCGTCAAAACATCAGATCCGATCTGAGCTCCTTCATAGCTTTACTAGAGCCCGATCAGGAGCAAGGAAGAATTAGGGAGAAGAGGAATATTAATTTAAGCTTAGATATGAGCTTGCCCATGTTTAATGGATCTACTCCAATTTAGAGCTTGGTGCGAGTTTCAAGGAGGGGGCTTGGCCCCTATTTATATAGGCGGCTGACCCCTTCCCTTTCTCATTTACCGATGTGGGGACTAAAGATTATGGAGGAGAAAATTAATTAAAGTTTGTCTTTCACAAAGGCCATTCTTTAGCGAAACTTTCCTCCTTCACTATTGAGCTTCGCAAGTGATATCAATATATCAAATCGAAGAGCACTGAACGATGATCGCATAGAAACATACGAGGCTCAATTCCGACTCCGTTGACCCCTCAAATGTAGTCACAAAAATGGTCTAAAAACTGCTTTTCATAGAAAAAAATCTAGCAGCCACTTTTGGTTCGAAAACCTAGATGTAGGGCCCACAGAGTAGGTCCTATAAGCTGACAGCCCAGCTCCGGGGGTGTTCATGGCACGCGCCCTGCTTGGGCAGGAACATGCACGCGCCCTGCTTGTGTGCATGCATGCTGGCGCCCCTTCCTGGCCCTGCCCAAAGGGCCAGGCCAAAAGATTGGTATGGTTTCGTTTTTCCTCAAAAAAATTGCTTTAACCCTTAAAGCTTTTGAGCTTTGTGTTTCCTCTTAAGTTATATTTAAAACTCCTTTTAAATAGACTTACTAGGCCTGTTTGGACTCTGATTTGAGCATGGTTTTCTTCCGACTTTCGTGGAAAAATCCTCTTCATTTCTATGCATTATATGCTCACAAACAACTTTGTGACATATTAATTTATTTATTTCCTTTTTATGTACACACCATATGAAAAATAAATAATTCCCATTTAATTAAAATCTATTAGCATCAAATACAAATGAACTGAGAGCATACATACCTCAACATCTCCTACTTGCACTCAGGATCATTTATCCAGAATCCAGAAGCTATCTACAACCTCTTTGCAGTTTTATGTCTTTTGCATCAAATGCATTTAAACCCACATCTTTAATATTTTAGACTTATATCGCAAACTCTTTACGACTAAATTAATTTCCATACATCCAATGTATTATCTCCCATAATTCTACTTATTACTTGACGAAAGTCTCACTCTGTGTGAGACCTTACAGCCTGACCCTACCATAGGTGGGGTTCAAAACCCCAGACTGTAGTGACCACAAGCAGTAGGTGTCGTCCATGTTTCGGTATCATAATTATGTCGTTAAGTCATTAACATGTGTATTGTCGGGACCACCTTAGTTGTGTCCATAATGAATACCGTAGTTTTAGTCCCCTCGTCAAAAATATGTCACCTAGTCAAGCCTAGGATACAGACAAACTGTCAACCCCAATAGCTTTTGTTGAATATTGGACTCCCCGGATTTGGTTTTGATGATGAGCAAACATAAATAATTCATGAACTAACATTTTGTGAGCGCAGTATTGGAGATCGTCGCCAATTTCACGAGAATATTCAAAGCGACATCTCAACACTTCCAAAAGCTCGTATTCAAGCCTAAAGCTTCGTTGAAGCTCCTGCAGCGCTTTGGAAGTTATGAAGATTCAATCGAAGCTCTCAAAGACCGTTTATTAAGGTTTTATTTATAGTCTTTTAGTTTCGATTGATAGAATGTTAAGCCTTGAGTATATCTTACGTTTCTATCTTCATTACGCTCATTTCGTAGCTCTAGGATTCTTGCACAAGTTCATTCTAACTTCCTCGAAGCGTCGCGCTTCGATTCGGACTTTGTTGTGCATGTTAGTTGGTACAAGAACAAGTACTGACCGACTAGATGGTGATCTAGTCGGTCGGCAACTGTTCTTGGACCGACTAGTTTGATTCCTTAATTTCTTGGACTTTACTGTTTACAGTTAGTCGGTCTACGTTGAATCACCGACCGACTAGTTTGTGAACTAGTCGGTCAGTGATGCTTCTTTGACCGACTAGTTGTGACTTACTGTTCACTCTAAATTTCTCCTAAGCTACTGTTTACCGTTAGTCGGTCTAAGAACGTTTGATGACCGACTAATTGACAATCTAGTCGGTCAATTTTTGTTCTTAGACCGACTAAGTCAACTTGCCTTCAGACTAAGTTGTTTTGCCTCTTAGTCGGTCTACGTTCATTGGATGACCGACTAGTTGTGAAACTAGTCGGTCAGAAAGTGTTCTTGGACCGACTAGATGTCTAGGTCTGAAATTCTCTTTCTTCTCAGATCTACTCTTAGTCGGTCCACGTTGTTTGGCTGACCGACTAGTTGATGAACTAGTCGGTCAGTGAGTGTTCTTTGACCGACTAATTCTCACAGATTTCTTTCCGTTGGAGATTGACCTATCTTGTTTTTATGGGACCCTATAAATACGAACCTAGGTCATTTCTATCTTCAATAGAGCTGCCATTAAGAGATTCATTGAGTTCTAAAGTGATAGCTATTCTCCCTCAAATCTAAAGCTCTCTTCCTCACAAGAAACCCATTCTCTCTCATTTCTAGATCTAGAGAGAAGCTTGTTCTTGGTGAGCTCTTCAAGCTATTGCTTGATTCAAGTTTCCAAATCTTCCCTAGGCACCCATTGCTGCTCATTTCCTTGGTGCTAGGGTTTGGTAACTTCATCTTCCTCAAATCCTTCATTCCACCTATTGGGTAAGAAAAACTCAAGGTATAGGATTTTGTGGTAAGCTTGTTTATTTCATATAAACTCTTTTATATTGCTTGTTGGTTCTCTCGGTTGTGAGAGAAGGTTGTGATCCCGGGTTGTGGGATTCACGTTTGCTATTGCATGTATGATTTGATCTTGTGAAAGTTTTTCACAAGATATTCATAGTGGAAATCTTGAGTTAGGGTTTCTAACTCAAGTATCCGGAGGGGATCCGGGTGGTTGGGACGTAGGATCACCGGGAACAAGTCGGGGAGACTTGGGTGGATCCGAACCCATTAACATCGTTTGTTTGCATTGTCAATTTCGTTGTCGTCGTTCAATTTAAGCTTCCGCAAATTGATTTGGTAGTTGATTGCAATTTAATTTGGAATTATACTCCTTATTATTTTAAAGTACTATTCACCCCCCCTCTAGTACTTGTGCAGTAGCTGGTAGGGCATTACATTTGGTATCAGAGCCAGATACACAGCTATGTCTGCCAACGACAACAAGACCGTGCCTCCACCCTCCAACTATGACACCTTCAGGAACCGTGAAGGAGCGTCATCGGTGATGGAAGGACATTCCTCTACGAGGCCTCCATTCTTCAACGGTACCAACTACGGGTACTGGAAGTGCCGGATGGAGACTTTCCTCCGGAGTGCATCTTTATGGAGGACTACAATGAAGGAGTACATCGAGCCCGAAGAAGAAGATTTTGAGAAATGGACTACCGCGGAGGTCGCCGCGGAGGTAAGCAATGCCAAGGCAATGAACGCCTTGCAATGTGCATTGGAGCCCGAGGACTTCAATAAGATATGCACATGTAAGAGTGCATATCAAATTTGGAACTCTCTCCTCATACTACATGAAGGGACGAGTCGGGTAAGAGACTCTAAACTCGTAGTCGTAACCAAAGATTACGAAATGTTTCATATGCAACAGGGCGAGAAGATGAAAGAATATTACGCTCGCTTCGTTGACATAATAAACGAGTTAGAGGCCCTCGGCAAGATCTACACTCAAAAGGAGAAGTGCTTAAAGCTTATTGAAGGACTTCCCTCTTCTTGGGAAAAACGTACCTTCGCCATCGAGGAAGGTAATGACATGAACAAATATACCGTAGTTCAACTAATGGGTACTTTGATGTCATACGAGGTACGCAAAGATAGCAAGGTGAAGCTACAAGAAAAGATGAAGTCATATTTGAACCTAGATGCGCCTAAGAAAAAGGCGATTGCATTCAAGGCGGCTTCATCCACATCTTCCGATGATGAAGACTCGGAAAACGAGTTAGACTTGGAGTCCATGGCACTCATGGCCAAGAAGTTCAACCGTTTCTTCCGAAAAGGTAACTTCAAGAACAAAGCTAAATTTGGTTCTACTAACGCCTCTTCCTCTCCTTTGTGTTTCAAGTGTAATAAGCCGGGACACATGAAAGCGGAGTGTCCCCTCAATAAGCACAAGGAGAAGTGGAAGGCGCCAAAATTCGATAAGTCCAAGAAATACAAAAAGGGGTACAAGAAAGGACTTGTCGGAGCAACATTCACCGACTCCGAGGATTCCTCAAGCGGAGAGTCGGATGATGAGAAAGTGGAGCAAGCACATATGTGCTTCATGGCAAGAGAGGAGAACGATCAAGGATCCTCCTCTTCCGATGATAGTAATGACGAAAGCGATGAGGTAACGATGGATGATCTTAGAAATGCTAACTCTCAACTTTGGTCAAAATACACTAAGTTAGTAAATAGATATACTAAGGTAAAAGATGACCTAGCTAGCATTCAAACATCGCCTAAGACTATCATCACCAACAACGACACCGTTGTTGAAGAGTTAAGAAATGAGATTGTTAATCTCAAATCTAAACTTGAACATGTTAGCATCGAGGATGCGGAAGAACATGAGATAGCGGATTTAACTTCTCAAAACTCGACTTTGAGTATTGAGAACGAGAATCTTAAATCTCGTGTTTATGTGCTCACTTCGCAAATATCCACTTTGGATACTTCTTTGCGTTCTCTCAAAGAGAAATATGAGAACACATTGGGCCGAATTAACAAATTCAACAAAGGTAAGGACCATTTGGATAAAATCCTAAGTGACTTACTTCCGGCCAATCACCACATTGGTTTGGGGTATACGACGGGATGTCCATCCAAAGCGGCCACTACTTTTGTTAGGCCAACTTCCGGTGACTCTACGAGTGGTAGCAAACACTCTATTGGTAGTTCATCTACCAATGGTGCTTCCACCTCGTCCACGCCCTCTTTTGGAAAGAAACCCACCTTGGGTGGACCTCCAAAGAAGGGTCATGCCTACATGTACACCAATAACATGCCACGTAGGAACACACGTCCTACTCCACCATTTCACACATATGATGATTTTTATGCAACACATTCTCGGGCACGTGCACACCATGTGAGACACCCTCACGCACGTGTTCCCACACATGCATATGTTCACCCACCGCATCATATGAATAATTCTCGTCGTGCACCATTTCATCATGTCCCATATGCCTATCCACAACATGCATCACGTAGAAATCAACGTCGCATGCATGCACCCAATAGGATGATGGCTCCCAAAATATTTACTATTTGGAGCCCAACGGACACAAGCATGGACGAAAAACAAATATACATGAATGCTTATTTTTCGGATGTTGTACATAGTAAGAATTATGTGGGGAAGTCTAAGTCCACTTGGACTTGGCTTCCAAAGGTCTAATCCCTTGGACCCAATGACCTTGGGTACCATGATATGAAAGTTTCTATCTTTAGGTACTCAAGGAAAAGAAAAGGGAAAGGAGCAACAAATTTAAATTTAGCTCCAAAGGGAATTGGATACTCGACAGCGGGTGTTCAAAACACATGACGGGTGACGCTCGATTGCTCTCTGGAGTGGTTCCCATTGCGAATGGAAACCGCGTCATATTTGGAGGCAACGAGAGCGGAACCATCATAGGTGTTGGTAAAGTCGGTAACCCCTCTAAACCATTAATTAGTGATGTTTATCTTGTTAGTGGTTTAAATCATAATCTTATTTCAATAAGCCAACTTTGTGACAAAGGTTACAAAGTTAGCTTTGCGAAAGGATTGTGTCATATTTTAAGAAAGGATAATGAAAAATTATTATTTTCCGGAACTCGTCGTAAAGACATTTATATTTTGGATCTTCCTAAGTCATATGAACAATGTCTCGTTGCCAACACAAGTGAACAACACTTATGGCATCGACGCTTTGGACATGTGAACTTTGGAACATTATATAAGCTTTCAAAATTGAATTCTATTAAAGGTTTTCCGAAGCTAGTTTTTGAAAAGAAAAGTTTTTGTGATTGTTGTCAACGCGGCAAGCTTCCTAAATCTTCATTTAAACCTAAGAAAAGCATCTCTACTAAAAGGCCACTAGAGCTATTACATCTAGATTTATTTGGGCCAACTAGAGTAGCTTCCTTAGGAAATGCAAGGTATGGACTTGTCATCGTAGATGACTATTCAAGATTTACTTGGGTATTTTCATTGTGCAATAAAAATGAAACTTTTGAAAACTTCACAATTTTTGTTAAGAAAGTACAAAATCTCTTAGGAACCACCATTGTCACTATTCGTAGTGATCATGGAGGTGAATTTGAGAATGAGTCTTTTGAGACATTTTGTGATGAAGTTGGTATTACTCACACCTTCTCTTTCCCTCGTGCACCGCCTCAAAATGGTGTAGTTGAGAGAAAGAATAGGACGCTAGTGGAGTGTGCTCGCACTATGCTTGATGATAGCCAACTTGGCCATCAATTTTGGGCGGAAGCGGTACACACCGCTTGCTATGTGTTTAATAGAATACTTTTGAGGCCCGGCACTAAACAAACGTGTTATGAATTGTTGTTTGGTAGGTTGCCTCAAGTTAAACATTTTCGTGTTTTCGGTTCAAAATGTTTTATTAAGAACACATATGGTAGTTTGGACAAATTCGATCCAAGATCCGATGAGGGAATCTTTGTTGGATACTCTACGCGTAGCAAAGCCTACCGGATATTCAACAAACGAACCTCAACGATCGAGGAGTCGCTTCATGTCTCATTTAATGAAGGATTTGTTCCAACTAGAATTTCAAATGATAATGATTCTATGGATGTTTTATGTGATTCGTTTGAAAATTCTAAGTCTAATGATTCTATTGATTCCATTGAGACTAACCCAACTAATGAAGTTGTTGAGAATGTTCCAAGTGATCAAGGTATTCCCAAACGGCTTCATTCGGTTCGTGACCATCCCCATGAGCAAGTCATTGGCAATATCTATGATAGTGTCAAGACGAGATCGCAAGTTCACCACTTCGCAAATTGTGCCTTTGCCTCATCGATAGAGCCAAAGAATATTAATGAAGCATGTGAAGATAGCGCTTGGATCTTAGCCATGGAGGAGGAGCTCATTCAATTCGAGAGGAATGAAGTTTGGGAGCTTGTTCCATTGCCATCGAAGAACCACACCGTCATAGGGACAAAGTGGATCTTCAAGAACAAGACCGACGAAAACCAAGTCGTCGTCCGGAACAAAGCTCGGTTAGTAGCTCAAGGCTATCGACAAGAGGAAGGTATCGATTTCGAAGAATCTTTCGCTCCGGTAGCTAGATTAGAATCAATTAGATTATTATTGTCTTTTGCATGCCATAAGAATTTTAAATTATTTCAAATGGATGTTAAAAGTGCATTTTTAAACGGAGATGTCGTTGAGGAAGTTTACGTTTCTCAACCTCCGGGCTTCATTAATGAAAAATTTCCAAATCACGTTTTTAAATTAAAGAAAGCTCTTTATGGTTTGAGACAAGCTCCTCGAGCTTGGTATGATCGCCTAAAGAATTTTCTTTTGGATTTGAATTTTAAAATGGGTGAAGCCGATTCAACACTTTTTATTAAGCATGCGAATAATGATATATTATTAGTTCAAATTTATGTTGATGATATCATTTTCGGTGCTACTAACTTCGCTCTTTGCGAAGAGTTTTCTAATGTTATGAAGGAACAATTTGAGATGAGCCACATGGGCGAACTCAAATATTTCTTAGGTCTCCAAATTCGCCAAATGAACGATGCAATCTTCATCCACCAAACGAAGTACACGGTGGAGTTGCTAAAGCGATTTGGAATGGAGAATGCCTCCGGGAAAAAGACTCCGATGAGCACGACTACGCATCTTGACAAGGATACGGGCGGTAAGGATGTAGACATTCGTCTATATCGAGGTATGATAGGTAGTTTGATTTATCTTACCGCAAGTAGGCCCGATATTATGTTTGCCGTATGTATATGTGCTCGTTATCAGTCTCAACCTAAGGATTCTCACTTAGTAGCGGTAAAACGCATTTTTCGCTATCTAAGTTACACTTTAGATTTTGGATTACTATATCCGAGATCTAGCACGTATGAGTTAGTCTCATACAGTGACGCTGATTATGCGGGATGCAAATCCGACAGGAAAAGTACTAGTGGCACTTGCCATTTTCTAGGAAATTCTCTTGTCTCTTGGTTTTCCAAGAAGCAAAATTCGGTTTCACTTTCAACCACCGAGGCGGAATACATTGCCGCCGGTGCCGCTTGTGCCCAGGTTCTTTGGATGAGACACACATTGAAGGATTTTGGTATTCATTGTGATACTAGCCCTATCATGGTGGATAACCAAAGTGCTATCTGTCTTTCAAAGAATCCGGTGCACCATTCCCGATCGAAACACATAGATGTCCGACACCATTTCTTAGATGATCATGTTGCTAAAAAGGACATCATTTTAGTGTACGTTGAAACCCAAAAGCAAATCGCCGATATTTTCACGAAACCCCTAAAGGAGGACTCCTTTGTGCGGTTGCGTCGAGAATTGGGGATTATGGGTGAATCCGAGATATAGGATTCATATTTTAATTCAATCATCTTGCATGCTAATATATTTCGCGATATTTCATTCATGCTAGATTAATTGAATTTTTTGGGAATTTTATGTGAATTATTTGAATTTATTGCTCGAATTCGTATTTCAATGTCGTATTTAAGATTTCGACGTTTTATGGGGTAATTTAGATGACTAATGAGTGAGTTTGGATGTATCATCCAAGTGGTTTGTGAAGAGAAATCAAAATTCTACTTTTGGACTCTTCTAGTTGATTTCAGTTCACTTGTCAACCGACTAGATGCTCATCTAGTCGGTCAGCAAATGAACTCAGACCGACTAGCTCATGCAAATATCCATCTCCTATCTTTTTCTATCTTTAGTCGGTCATAGTATACTTTCCAACCGACTAGATTGAAAACTAGTCGGTCAGTGAATATACTGCGACCGACTAATTCTTGCCCTAGAAATTCATCTGAGCTACTGTTTCGACTTAGTCGGTTCAAGCTCATTGACCGACCGACTAGATCGTAATCTAGTCGGTCAGTACTTGAACTGTGACCGACTAAGTGTGTTAGGGCAGCTGTGTCTTTTCGCATCCCGACCGACTTATACACGTTTTCCTCCGACTAAAATCACTTTTAGTCGGTTTGTCTCCCCATCTCTCACTCGAAAACCCAAAACCCCCCCTTTGAGCCCCTTCGCATTCCGTCGTCTCCGGCCGTTTCTCCGGCCATCGCCGCCATCCGCCGCCGTCGACTCCACCCCCTAGGTATATTCCTCCCTCTCCTAGGTCAATTTCTTGCCCTAGGGTTCGTTTTCACCTCCTAGGATTTCTAGGGTTTCGAAATTTCTCCTCTAGGGTTTGTGTGTTCGATTTCATTTGGTCTTCTAGGGTTTTGTGCTAGCTTCTAGGTTTTGTGCTTAGGGTTGTTGAACTTGCGTGTGCTCTTAGAACTATGGCTAAGACTCGTATTCCGATCGCTTCTTCCGGGGCCTCTCCAATGACCGTAGAACAACCTACCGCTAGGAATCCCCCGAAACCTAAGCGTCGTGCCAAGTCTACCCAAGCCTCTCCATCGTCGCCCCCTCTTAAGAAGCCTAGGACTGCATCCGTCAAGCCCCGCAAATCCAAGACCAAAAAGCCTATTCTTCACACTCCGGCTACTCCTCCCGATTCCGATTCCGATACTGATTTTATCCCTGAGGATGAGCATACTAGGGATCCTACCCCACCTCCGAAGACCCGTAAGGCCAAGGGTAAAGCTCCTATGCCAGTTGGCGGTGTAGACATATCGTTGTGCCGCGATGACCCTCAGTGTCTCGCCGCGTACAACCGTATAGAACACTGTCCACTGTTGTTAGAGCATTACGTTCAGTTCTCTGATTTCCTCGGCCTTGCTGATCTTCTATCTTATAGTGGCCTTCTAGATTATCTCCGATACGACCCCAAGGCCAATCCCAAACCGTACCCTCGCCTCGTGAAATTGTTCTATGCTAACCGTATTCGAGGCCAGTACGACGCCAGCCACTCCATTGAGACGACTGTCTTGGGAACTCCTATAGTTCTCACGGCAGAAATCTTGGGGGAGATCCTTGGTTGTGCGTCGTGTGGTCTCCTCCCCTCAGACATTTCTGTAGACGACATTTCTTCCTTGGATCAGACTATCCTTTCTGAGATTTTCCAGGTTATCCCCTCCGCATTCATTGGTGTTCCTTCGAAATCCTTTAAGCCGAATGCGTGGGTTCTTAACCTGATCTTGAAGTCATGCCTCCTCCCGAAATATGGATCCTCTTCTCTCCCATCTCAGCCGTTCTTGAAACTCATATACGCTCTTTTCTTGGGGTGCGAGATAAATTGGGCTCGCGTGATACTCGATAAGATGGATTCTTTCGAGTGTATACGCAAGACCAATAAGTCTGCGCACATTCCATACCCCTGCTTGTTGACACTCGTATTCCGTCATTTTCGCGTTCCTCTCCCTCCTGACGATGAGCGTCCTTTGGGTACGCCTTTGAACGCGACGGCCGTGAAGAAATCTTTAGCGGCACTTCGTCACGTGCAGAGGTCTACCGCATCTGCTTCTCAGTCTACTCCGTCAGCCGCTGCAGCCTCCTCTTCCCCTGCTACTTTGGACGATGTCGTACGTCTTCTTCGTCAGCACGACTCCCGTTTGGCTCGTACTGAGGAGGTCGTATGTCGTATGGCTCGTATGATGGGGATTGAGCTTCCTCCTTCGGTGTCTGAGGCCGAGGAGATGGACGATGAGGAGCTTGACGAGCTTGTCACTTCTTTTGCCCGTGGCGATGAGGCCACTGCTGCTGCTGCTGGTGTTTCCTCTTCTGCTCCTGGAGTTGGCACCTCTTCCGGTGCTCCAGAGCCTTCTGCTCCAGCACTTCAGTCTTCAGAGCCTGCTGTTGACCCTGTTGCTGAGCCTGCTGCTATTCCAGTTGACACTTCTGTTGTCGAGACCCTTGCTGCTGTAGAGCCTGTTCCTGAGATCTCGACTCCTACCCCGACGATTCCATCTGTTGAGACGCCTCTTCTCCCTGCAGAGCCTGAGTCCACTCCGTCGACTGGACCCACGGACGCTGCAGATCCTGCCTCCTCCTCGTGATCGTTGTTACGAGGACTCTCCATATACGCCTTGGATGATATATCTTAGCGAGAGTATTATGGGTTAGGATAGGGTATGAGGGTTATTATGTTTTGATGTATTTTGGATGTCGTCGCTGCTGCTGTATTTATCTTGATGAGAATGATGATGATGATGGTGTATTTCATTTTGATGAGTATATTGTATCGATGATGTTGATGTATTTCTTTTTGATGATATGTAGCGCTTGATATGATGTATCTCATATATTCGATGTGATATCTTTTTGGATATACTCATGTTGTCTCTGCATATATATATGTTCATCGTCATTCACTTTGTCTTTTATTCGTCGTGCAAATTTTAATATTCGTTGAATGTATTTGAAATGAGATTTCGTCGCTCGACGCATAAAAACTTGGTTAAATAGATTTAAATTCTATAATTGTATAGAATTGTTTTCCATGCACAAAATTAACCAAGTATATTGAATATTGAAGAGTATGTTTCTTTATTCATTTAATGAATAATTATTTGGTATTTTTGATGATTTTGTTTTTCACTTTGTGATAATGGACAATTGGCACACTTTGAATTGATTTAATCGTTTTCTTTTGGTGTCAATTAGCTCCATCGTCATTGTCTACGACTCCCGATGTTGGATTTTACATTTCCTAATTGTTGTCGTTGTATGCCCCCCATTTTTGGGATAATGCCAAAGGGGGAGAGATAATGATAATAAATAGTGCAAATGAAAAATTTAACTCCATTCCAAGAATCTAGTTTGATATGTTAGATTCAGGGGGAGTTACGATACATATAAGGATTTTCAAAATCCGATATTTAAAAAATCAATTCTCATTATATATCTTACTCGTCTGCTTGATGCAATTCATATATATTCATTTGGGAATTAACGTGTCATCAATGCAGGGGGAGTAAGTATTTTACATTTGAATTATTATTTTTGATTATTATTTATGTTGGTTTGTCATCACCAAAAAGAGGGAGAATGTTGAATATTGGACTCCCCGGATTTGGTTTTGATGATGAGCAAACATAAATAATTCATGAACTAACATTTTGTGAGCGCAGTATTGGAGATCGTCGCCAATTTCACGAGAATATTCAAAGCGACATCTCAACACTTCCAAAAGCTCGTATTCAAGCCTAAAGCTTCGTTGAAGCTCCTGCAGCGCTTTGGAAGTTATGAAGATTCAATCGAAGCTCTCAAAGACCGTTTATTAAGGTTTTATTTATAGTCTTTTAGTTTCGATTGATAGAATGTTAAGCCTTGAGTATATCTTACGTTTCTATCTTCATTACGCTCATTTCGTAGCTCTAGGATTCTTGCACAAGTTCATTCTAACTTCCTCGAAGCGTCGCGCTTCGATTCGGACTTTGTTGTGCATGTTAGTTGGTACAAGAACAAGTACTGACCGACTAGATGGTGATCTAGTCGGTCGGCAACTGTTCTTGGACCGACTAGTTTGATTCCTTAATTTCTTGGACTTTACTGTTTACAGTTAGTCGGTCTACGTTGAATCACCGACCGACTAGTTTGTGAACTAGTCGGTCAGTGATGCTTCTTTGACCGACTAGTTGTGACTTACTGTTCACTCTAAATTTCTCCTAAGCTACTGTTTACCGTTAGTCGGTCTAAGAACGTTTGATGACCGACTAATTGACAATCTAGTCGGTCAATTTTTGTTCTTAGACCGACTAAGTCAACTTGCCTTCAGACTAAGTTGTTTTGCCTCTTAGTCGGTCTACGTTCATTGGATGACCGACTAGTTGTGAAACTAGTCGGTCAGAAAGTGTTCTTGGACCGACTAGATGTCTAGGTCTGAAATTCTCTTTCTTCTCAGATCTACTCTTAGTCGGTCCACGTTGTTTGGCTGACCGACTAGTTGATGAACTAGTCGGTCAGTGAGTGTTCTTTGACCGACTAATTCTCACAGATTTCTTTCCGTTGGAGATTGACCTATCTTGTTTTTATGGGACCCTATAAATACGAACCTAGGTCATTTCTATCTTCAATAGAGCTGCCATTAAGAGATTCATTGAGTTCTAAAGTGATAGCTATTCTCCCTCAAATCTAAAGCTCTCTTCCTCACAAGAAACCCATTCTCTCTCATTTCTAGATCTAGAGAGAAGCTTGTTCTTGGTGAGCTCTTCAAGCTATTGCTTGATTCAAGTTTCCAAATCTTCCCTAGGCACCCATTGCTGCTCATTTCCTTGGTGCTAGGGTTTGGTAACTTCATCTTCCTCAAATCCTTCATTCCACCTATTGGGTAAGAAAAACTCAAGGTATAGGATTTTGTGGTAAGCTTGTTTATTTCATATAAACTCTTTTATATTGCTTGTTGGTTCTCTCGGTTGTGAGAGAAGGTTGTGATCCCGGGTTGTGGGATTCACGTTTGCTATTGCATGTATGATTTGATCTTGTGAAAGTTTTTCACAAGATATTCATAGTGGAAATCTTGAGTTAGGGTTTCTAACTCAAGTATCCGGAGGGGATCCGGGTGGTTGGGACGTAGGATCACCGGGAACAAGTCGGGGAGACTTGGGTGGATCCGAACCCATTAACATCGTTTGTTTGCATTGTCAATTTCGTTGTCGTCGTTCAATTTAAGCTTCCGCAAATTGATTTGGTAGTTGATTGCAATTTAATTTGGAATTATACTCCTTATTATTTTAAAGTACTATTCACCCCCCCTCTAGTACTTGTGCAGTAGCTGGTAGGGCATTACAGCTTTAACTTGCTTAGTCTCCATCTGTCTTTAGTCAAATAATGTTGGACTTCTTCCAACATACTTTGGCCAAAGTTTTTCACTAAAAACCGAACCAACGCGTGCGACACTAACTCCCCATAACAAGAGAGACGAATTCTCTCCTGGTCATTATTCTCCTCGCATGCTTCAAGTGTCACCCAACTAAAGACCTTTCGACGGGCCCTGCCTCGAAGGTAGGTCAGAAATCTAAGTGACATCATTCACGTACAGGTCTGTACAATGACCTCAAGTCTAAGGACCAACAAGCATATCATTACTTAGAGTTATCACTGACAGATTTGTTATGTTAACCATGTAATAATTCTTGTTGGGTCATTCATTGAACTCATTCTCCAATAAGCATATGTGTCTCGTCTCCGACTTCGCCAAGTCGAACGACCATGAGATCATCATCACCACTCCATGGTGAAGACAAAGACACAATGGTATATCTGATGTTTCGATATCCTTTTTTCGAAACGTCTTCAAACACGAATGATTTTAGACTTATGCTACTAGTGGTTAAACAATTCTCTATGATCGAGATCCTCATTTCGATACTTGTTTAACCTCGTATGAAGTCTCAGGACTTTACCTAAGTTCTAATATCGACTACATTATTATTAACTTAGGTAAATTCGTACCAAACAACTTAATATTATTTTTTAACATGACGATTGTACACGTACACATAGATAAAATCCCTCGAGGGCATACCCATCTCCCAGCAGGTTTGTCCAAGTGAGATTGTGACTAGGACAAACCCAGTCAGTGGCCCTCTTTTGTATAATAGATTTTTTTTTCCGTAGGCAACTTCTTACCATCTAAAATTATAATATTGTTCTAAATAGATAAAGCTGGTTGTAAAGTGATAATACTATATCTATTTTATCTCATCCATGTATGACTCTCACATCCACTATAAATAAAGGCATGTGGTCTTCCCCAAGATACACATGCATAACACGTTATTAGCACGCTCTCCTTGAGTCTCGTAGATCCGTTCTTTGCAAAAGCAAGGATGAGACAGTAGATCCATCACGTGCGGGCTTCATCAACCTCCACGCGTGGGCTTCATCAACAGTCGCTAGATCTGGATGATAGATCTAGAGGTATAACTTCAAATCTTATTTTAAATCATGACCATGATGCAAACAACGTTGATCTCGTAAGATTGGACTAGAAAAAAGCCCTATTTTAGGGTTCATATTAATAAAAGAAGAATTTTTTTTTTAAAAAATTGTAAAACCCCATTCCCACGGCCCCCGCCAGTGGCTCCCTCACCGTCGGCCGCCGTGGGTCTACCCCCGGTGCTCACTGCCATGGGTCGATCCCAGGCGCTCACAGCCTCTCCCCCTCCTTCCTCCCTCGGAGGAGGCATGCCCCGCTTGGTAGCGGCGTTCGCCCCTAGGGTTCTTCGAAACCCTTTCTGAGAAAAAAAATTTATTTCTCAACCCATCGTCACCACCGGCACCCTCGCCACCTGCGGTCATGGCCCTCCCTCCATCCCATTCATGATGATGACCTGCCGTGGGGGGGGGGGGGGGGGTGGTGGTGACCCCCCCACCACTGCCACCAACCTTAGCCAAAGGGGTTGGCAGCAAACCATAGCCGCCCCTACAGCTTATTTGTTTGGCCCCTCGGCCCAAGCCCTAACAAACAAAAAAAGCAAAAAAAAATTTAATGTCACATGGGCCATAGCCTGCAGCCCACGTTGCGGGCTCGGCCTACTTCAGAGAAAAGAAAAACATTCTTAATAACATTGTGGGCCGAAGCCCACAACGATCTGTGGGCTCTGGCCCACATAAATAAAAAAAGAAGGATGGCTGTGGGCCTGAAGCCCGCAGCCCATGCTGCGGGATTCCAGGCCTGCAGGCCATTTATTTTAAAACAAAAAACAAAAACAAAAATTGGAGGCTACGGGCCTGAAGCCCGCTGCCCACATTGCAGGCTTTAAGCCTGCATGCCGAAGTTTTCTTGAAAAAAATGAAAAGAGAAAAAGAGAAAAGAAAGAAAAGAAAAGGGTGGGGGGAACCAAATGGCAAATAAATGATTAAAAAATATGGATAAATAGGAGGATGAAATGGAGACTTTTATATGGGAAATTGGGGATTTTTGGCGACCTTTTTGGGGTTATAAAAAGGAAACGTCTTTCCTTTTATAATTTAAAATATAATAGGGCACAATTCAAATTTATTTGAATTAGCACATAATTGCACAACTGATTAATTGCTTAATTTAATATTTGATACTTACTTTTGGATCATATTTATATGCATTGCATCACTCTTTTCTATCACATTTCTGGGATAAACTTATGATATGTTGTGCAGCATTTACTTAATAATTATGAAGATCATGCGACTGCTCTGCCATTAGTTACCTAACCTAACTGTGTATGACATCACCACGTGGTCAGAATAATTATTAAGTATTAAAATTGATGTGTTTATCCTATTTTGAATCTATAATGCCTGTGATATGTTATGAACATGTTTAATGAGCATAAATTTTGCATGGATGGCTAATTATCGTTTTGGATCGGGTGTTTAGTCCCTCATTTCACTTTTCCTGGAATTTTCTTTTTCTTTTGAGAGAAATTGTAGTGAAGAAATATATGTAATGTCCAAGACTGCTGACTATTTTCCATGTAGACGGAGGTCACTCTTGAAGCTAAAGTTTTACAAATGGGACTCAAATGGTTTCCAAAGTTGTAATTATCGCTTTCATTTATGTAAAATGGACTGTAATATGGGCTTTACGACATTATTATGTTATATGTGACTGGCCGATCCACACATTAGCTTATTCATTTAAAATTGCATCTGCATGAAAATGTTTTTCAGTATTATTAATTCATGCAAAATTGTGCATTTCTAAATAAAAAGGAAAAAAATCGCAAGAGTTGATTTCGAAGTATTGGATGCATAAGGGAAAAATTATTTAAGCTAGAAGCTTGATGTTAAATTCCATTTGCGAGCTAAATCCCTCGTTTATGCAATGACAAAAGATCGAAAGGTGATAGACATTGATAAAGCACAAGCCATCATTTACATTCGTCGCCACGTGGATAAGACCTTAAAATCTGAATACCTTACGGTCGAGGATCTACTGGAGATGTGGATTGCCCTTGAGGACAGATATAAACACCAGAAAGATGTTATACTCCCAAGGGCATGTTATGAGTGAAAGAACCTGAGACTTCGGGACTTTAAGTCCATAGCTGAGTACAAGTAAGCTCTTTTTAGTATCACCTCATGCCTGAAGTTTTGCTGTGAGAAAGTCTCAGAAGATCACATTCTCGAAAAGACGTATACATCTTTCTATGAAAAAGATGCGATACTGATGCAGCAATACCGTGAACGAAAGTTCACTAAATATTCTGATTTGTTGTCATGTTTACTCATGGCTGAACAAAATAGAGAGCTTCTACTCCCACTCATAAAATTCACCCTTGGCACCGCCCCCTCCTAGAAGCTCACATCGCATCTTCTTCTTAAAAACAGAAAGATAATAAACGAAAAGGAAAATCATAGAGGGGAGACCAAATAAAAACGCCAAAGGATAAGTCCACCAGCAAAGAAATGAAGGGAGGCGAAAGTTCACTTGGTGCAGAAATGATAACAACAGAAATGATGCACCCCCACCTAGAAGGGAATGTGAAGACCAGTGCCATAGTTGTGGCATGAACAGACACTGGTCTAGAGTGTGTAGAACTCCGTGGCACATTCTAGATTTGTACAAAGCTTGAAGAAGAAAGTTGAAACAAATCTGGTGACCACCCCTGCTCCAGTCCAGTTTACTACTGATGACTTCAAAAAAGACTACTTGTTTGATTAGCCATTTTTTATCTTTAAAAATAATTTTTCGAGAGCTATTTGAATGTTTATATGAACTATGAATAAATGTGAAATTTTTTCTGAAACCAAATGTGCTTATATGATTTATGTTTTAGTAGATGAACTGCTCTCATGACTGCTTAGTAGATTGTATATAAACACATACGATCTTTTAATATAAATGCTATTTTCGTATCATTATCCCATATGAAAGCCCACTAAATATAATATCAGGGCTATTAAAAATAATTGAAGGGTCTGGAAACGCAATATTGTTGCTCCCAAATGACACAGAAATAAAAATAAAGGATGCATTATTCTCTCCAAATTCAAACGGAAACTTATTAAGTTTCAGGACATCCGTTTAAACGGATTCCACTGTAAATGTAAACGAAAACGGATATCTGTATATAACGTCTCAAGAAAAAGGAGTTAATCCATACTTGAATGTTTTGAGAGCATTTTATCATGCTTTTATCATACAAAGAATTGGTGAGAGAAAGCAAATATGACGGAGCACCAGAAGTGCCAAATATTAGTCAAGTTTCTATTTTGGCATGATATATTTAGTCACCCTGGATCGGTTATGATGTACCACATATTATCTCAATCCTATGGGCATGACATGAAGAACCATAAGATTCTTTAGAATGGAGAATTCCCTTGCATCCCTTGCTATAAGGGAAAACTATTCACAAGGCCATCTCTACAAAAAGTTGACAAAAATCAACATGCTTCCTCGAAAGAATACAATGATATATATGTGGACAAATCCACACCCCTAGTGGGCCATTTCGGTACTTTATAGTACTGATAAATGTATCCTCAAAATATTCGTATGTCTGTATACTATCAACCTGTGATCTAGCTTTTCCAAAGCTATTGGTAAAAATAATAAATTTGCGGGCGCATTTTCCTGATAATCAAATAAAGAAAATACGTCTGGTTAATGCTGGGGAATTTACCTCCCGGACATTTCAAGAATATTGAAAAGCAACTGGGTTTGAAATTGAACATCATGTGCCATATGGTTATACCCAAAATGGGTTGGCAGAGTTATTAATAAAAAGAATCCAATGGATTGTACGTCCATTACTTATGAAATCTCAGTTGTATGTGTCTTCATGGGGACATGCAATATTACATGTTGCATCAGTATAAAAATAAGACCCTCTGGAGGTCAGAGTCTCTCTCGGATGCAACTTGCATATGGAATACCACCGAACATCTCTCACTTGAGAATTTTCACTTGCGCAGTTTATATCCCCATATCACCATTAGAGGACAAAAATGGGTCCTCAATGTCGTTTATGTATTTATGTAGGGTTTGACTCACCCTCAATAATAAGATACCTATCCAAACGGGGGGTGCATTCAAGACACGTCTTGAAGAATATGAATTTGATGAGACAAATTTCCCCAAATTAGGCTCAGATACTAAAAAATTTGGAGCTACATAAATAATATCGTAAGATACAGAATCATTGACCCACTATAATCGGGTAATATATAAATGTGAAGATGAGATCCTGAATATTCTACAAATACAGAACACTGTTCATCAGTTACCGAACTCATTTACTGGCAACCAAAAGATTGTCAGATTGCACATCCCTACTGCGAATACTCCAGCTAAGATTGACATCCCCGAATGGATGCAATCTACCAGCAGCAGAAGTGGATGTTACTCAATTGAAAAGAGGCAGACCACCAGGCTCTAAGGACAAAAATCCAATAAAAAGAAAACCACCTGAAGGCCTTGAGACAATACTACCATAAGACAATGAGCTCATGTCCATATCCTCACCTCTCCCGGAATCCAATGAAGTGGAAAATCCTAGAGAAACTGAAATGAAATTAAATGTTGTACGTACTGGGAGGTGTTGGACAAAAAGAACATAATTGTCTACAATATATTCATGTATCTATTGTCACATACATCGCAAAAGTGATGATAATTATATAATATCGTTCCATACTCCGTTGCTAAAGTGAAAACGTAGAGATTAGCCAAATATGGAACGAAGCAATAAAAGATGAGCTGGACTCGCTTATGAAACGTGATGTGTTCGGACCTGAAGTCCATACACCAAAAGGTGTCAAACCTATAAGACAATAAGTATTTCATAAATAAGAACATAAATATATGTGTACAAAATCATATACTATAAGGTACAACCTATAGCTAAAGGATTTTCGCTGAAACTGTGGAATAAAACAACTAAGATGAGCTAGACTCACTAATATGAATGATGCATCAGATTTCCCCAGTTATAAATTGTGAATACCTTACGATTTAGCAAAGAAATTTTTGGATATGCTGCTATTAGATGTTGTGACGGCATACCTCTATGAAAATCTTGATAAAGAAAAATTCCACATTTCCTTAAACGAATGAATAGACTTCGGGACATCTACTCTATTGAATAATAATAATAATAATAATATAAAATGTTATACAACCAAGAGAATCATGTGACAAAGCAAGGGTTCCTATTAAGGGTTTCTTTGCATCTTTATAAAGAGCAAATGCCACGATTTAAGATCATAGTTGTAAACAACTTAAATCTCATCGGAACTCCTGAAAAGAAAACCGAAATATCTGTTCAAACCTGGCTATCAAACATGAAATGAAAGACCTAGGCAAAATAAATTCAGTCATGGCTCACAGATTTATCTAAATAGATAAAATCATGTTACATTAAAACTTCAGACACACATAGTATGAAATTACAACACTGACCAATGTCATCCATTAAGTACACCGATAGTAGTACGCTTTATGGATATACAAAAAACCCCCTTCAGTCAGCTGGAAGAGTGAGAAGATATACTTGATCCTGAAGTCCCTTATCTAAGTGCAAACAGAGCCCTTATGGCTAACTGCATGCGTCCCGATATAGCAATTGCAGTAAATTCATTAGCCAGATACGATAATGCACCTAAAAAGTGCCACTCGACTGGAGTTAAGTATCTTTTACGCTTCCTACAAGGGTCGATAGATTTGTGCTTACTTTATAAAGAATTATCCTCCAAGCTTATGCAAATGCAGGTTACAGGTATGACCCCTATAATAAGAAATCACAGACTGGGTACCCATAATGGGAAGACCATCTACTACAGATCTGTAAAGCAAACTAAGAAGGCAACATCATCCTATCATTCCGAGATCATCACCATTCCACAAACAAACCAATGGTGTTTTTGAGTGCACCTAGTGGTACATCACATCCTAGTGACGACTAGGACAGAGGCTGGTCTTTTGGAGCTGACAACATGATCAGAAGACCATGCCACGTGCTTGCCCCACTATTGAGGAGACCACATTAGAGGTGACGAAACAAAGCACACATCTCCGAAGTTTTTCGATTCAACGGTTGCCTAATGATGGTGATATTTGTAATTTGTGTATACTCTCGGAATGTTGTAAATAAGAGAGACAAAAATTGCTTAAGAGATCTGAAATCCTAAGGGTTTGTACAGATCAGGGGGAATTAGTGGGAATTAGTATTCTTTTCCTTAGCTATTGTTTTTTTCACACATGGTTTTCCATAAACAAAGGTTTTAACGAGGCAAATCCCATCAACTCCAGATCCTGAAATATCCACCCCTTTGTGAAACTTATATGATGCTTAGAATCCCGAAGTATTCATGAACAGAGTCTACACTTATGGCTGGATAAAGGGGAGTGTTGTAAATAGATAAAGTTGGTTGTAAAGAGATAATACTGTATATATTGTTCCTCATCTATGTATGACTCTCCCATCCACTATAAATAAAAGCATGAGGTCGTCCCCCAAGATAAGCATTCATAACAGATATTTATTGATTAAAATTTATATTCTTATATAATTCTAGGTTGATGACTTAAATTAGAAAAGAGACAATTAATAAAGTATTATTCGGTTGCAATATCTAAAAATAATCCATGTTGGGGTTTTGAGAAAAATGTGTATATATGGCATATGGAGTTAAGCTTTATACGTGGCCTCCAAAATTCCACCCTCGATATTTTTTTGAAGGATCGGAATTCTTCATTTTGATCTACATATTCTAAAACCTTAAAATGCCGAATATCATGTAAACCCAATGGGTTTCACCCATTCATCCAATCATCGCAAAAGTTCTATTCATGCAAAGCCGTTAAATTTGCAATGGGTAAATGAATCGGCAAAATGACCGGCGCCCCGTTTACGTTCACGGTATGGGCGCGGTGTCATTTACCGCAAGTACACGGTTAGTGTAGGGTCCGGGAATATCGAACTCAGGGAGGCGAGGTTGTGCTTGGGTCAGATAGAACCAAAATCACCCAGGGGGGCGAGCTAGCCCGAATCGGTAAATGGTTGTCACGGAAAGAAATAAAGGGTATGAACAATAAATAAATAAACCCGGGACTTTGGTTTCCGCTCCGACGAGAGACTCTCGCCGATACGGCCTACGGGTATGGATAGCGATCGGAATTAGGGTCAATGGTGAGACGTTACCTCTGAAAGCGGTACCGGCATCCCATGGGCCCGATATTCCGGTCGGTGCCCAGGATGATACACCGGACTTCCCGGATTCGATCAGTGGGCACTCCCGTGTCCATTAACACTGATCGATCCCGGGAGCACTAAGCCCGCAACGATAACTCCCAACGTCTCATCCTGCCGCTCCCGCGTGCTAGGATTCGACGTCTACGCTATGGGCGTGAGCTACGGCTAGGGAGTCAACCGCCAAGTTTATTCCCCCTTGGCCCAACGGTCAAAGGCGGTCTTTTTCCCGCCGATGACAATGAAACACCCCGCGTAACCGTTAGATTCCTAATCCCTATCGATTTCCTAACCCTATGGACGCATCGGGAAGAGCCCCCGAAGGGGTTTCCACCAAAATCCCAGATTTGGGAACTACTCACAAAAATCCATGAAAAAGCGATCTAAATAAAAATTAACCGTTGGAATCATAATCGGACGATTGTAATGCGGAAGTAATAGAGTAGATAAGACAATACTAAAATTTGAGAAAGATCTGAAAACTTACAAAAGAGTAACAATTACAGCCGTCACGAAGAGAGAAAACAATAAAAAAACTAGCAGCTCCCCATTTCTGGAACCCTAGGGGTTCTATTTATAGACTCTCGCATCAACCGAACGGTTGACAAGTCAACCGATCGGTTGATCCGTTACAAAATAATAACAGAAAACGGCGAGCTTTCACCCGATCACATGAACCGGTCGGGTGAGTTCTTGAGTGACCGGTTGGATCTTGGAGCCGTCGGATGAAGCGATCGGTTTGGTGCCCGTGTCTTCAGCTCTTGATCTTCAGCTACAGATGAACCGATCAGGTGAGAGTCACCCGATAGGTTGGCATTTTGCTCGAGAAAACAGAGAACATGCCCCCGCTGAACCGGTCTGCGAACCGGTCGGGTGACTTCCATGTGAGCTCCGGCTGAGACCGGGTGGAGCACGCGTGCATCACCCGATCGGTTGGAGACGACCAACTGACCGGGTGAGGGGCTGAAAGATGCATTCTTTGTCGTATGACCCCCTGGATCACGCGTGACTCCTCCCGTTGCTCCGGGGACTTGGGATATCATCGTTAAACGTCCCCTACGTGGTCAACCTCCTGCAAACGTGGATAAACAAAGAAAAGTGAAAGAAAACGAGAAAATACAAGAAAACGAATAAAAGACGGCGGAAAAACACGGAGAAACACAAAAGAAAATGTGCGTGAATATATGAAATATAAACGCACGTCAAAATCCCCCAAGCTGAACTCTTCCTCATCCTCGAGGAAGACGAGTGAGAGTAGGAGCTCGGAAGGGAAAAATAGAGGGGAAGAAAGAAAAAGAAAACTCTAAATCCTAGATCGTCCGTCAGAGCCACCAAAATCAAAAACGACACACCAAGCAAGCAAACGCCAAATCACACCACTAAACCTAGGAAAACGAGTCCAAATAAGTGTCGTGGGCCCACGCGGTGAAGCGCGAGTGAGTGCGGTCGTGTGCTAGCAAATGGTGTCGCTTTCTACAATGTGCTATGAGCTCATATATGAAAATCCAGGAAATGACCCAAATATCGATTCGAATTGAATTAAGCGGCGAATATATAGTTCAAGCATGCATGAGAATAGAGAGAATCGAAACGTATCATGCGTCGGGGACTCCACAACTATGGTTAAGGAAATCACGCCACTACAGCCTAGATACTAGCTAAAAAGTTCCTAAGCCAAGTGTTTTCGATAACGATGGGGGTTCAGATGATGTGGAGTAGAACACTTGGTGCAAATTCTCGCCTTCCCTTTATTCTCGGTAAGTAAGAAAAAATATTCACACGGGAATTTTTTTTGGGTTTTGTGCATTTGTATATTTTTTTGGCTTTTCGGCTATACAAAATTTTTCTTTTCTTCTCTTTTTGGGTTTTTCTTTTCCCTTTTTTTTTCTATTTTTCTTTTGGATTTTTGGGTTTTTGGCTATACACATGTGCACTCTCCCAAGTGGGAGAACGGTACACGACGAGGGGATTTGCACCAAGTAAAACCAAAAAGAAGTCGAAATCTAAACACTCGACAAAGGAAACTATTCTCGCTAAATAGAGCATAGGCTAAATGGGTTATCCTAGTCCTTAGTTGTGGAATCCCGACACATGCGAAATGAAGTACACGATATATATATATAGCATGCAGAAGCAGACAGGGAAAATAAATACCGCATATTCAAATCGAAGCATGATAATCTAGGGGTCATTCCTGGACAGGTATATAAAGTAAAATCACAAAGCAGAAGCACACCAAATAGATAGGCATGACACACGACTCACGAGAAAGCTAAGTGGACACACAATGCGTGAAATGCAAGAGGACTCGAGATCCTAGGGTTAGTGAGTGTGATTATCGATGCAATGCTAGGTGTGTGTGACTTTGTGGTGATTCATCATAGGATTCATCTCTAGGAGAAAGAGCTAAAAAGAAGAAAAGAAAAAAATAAAAACACGATGAAAACGACACAAAAAAACGAAAAAGAAGGACTCAAACGACGCACACAGTGCGACTCCCCCAAGCTGAAGTTTGCATTGCCCTCAATGCAATATGAGTGAGTACGGGAGGGCAATGAAAATGGGGGGGATACGCACTGACACAAAAAGAAATGAAAACGAGGAAAACACAGAGATGAAACAGAAAATAAAGAAAAATCAAAATCAAAATCAAAATCAAACAACACGAAAATAAAAATAAAAATAAAACCACACGACACGACACTCAAAAAATGAAAAGCAAGCACACACACAAAAATGAGAAAAACAAACAAAACACGACATCACGCCAAAATAGACATCCCCCAAACTAAACATGACAGTGCTAGCAATAAAATGTGATCGTGAAATGCAGAAATATGCAAGGGGGAGTCAATCGGATTCGTTGGTGCTAGAATGGTAGGGGGATGGGGAGGAGGGTGGGGAATAGTGAATGAAAGAATCCTCAGAGGAAGAGGAGGGCGTGCCTATGGGGGAAGGATGGGCGACAGGATGGAGCACGGGTGGGTCGATGTGCTCCGGGGGGTTGTGGTGGAGAAGGATTGTACCAGGTGGGCCGACAGTTGGGTGCCAATCGGGAGGATCCAAGGGTGGCAGATGCACTAATGGAGAATACCAAGGATCGGGGTAAAACTCCCAAGGCAGACGAGATGGGGTGTAGGGCAGCCGCAAAGGGGCCAAAGGCGGCAGGATCGCGAAAGGTTCGCAGGCGGGGCTATAGAGGTAGACAGCACGGTCTTCACCGAAGGGAGTGAGCAAGTTGATATCGATCAAGTAATCGCGATCAATACGGCTACGTCCAGGCAAAACAGGGAGGTCGGGTGGTACTCTCAAAACACAGCTGACAATGAGGGTGATCATCCCACCACAACAGATAGAACCAGAATTGGTGCGGCTAACAGCAAAAATTTCGTGGATGATCCAATGAGAGGCGTTTATGGGCAAAGGGATGGGCCCGTGGATCCTATCATCGGACATGGCATAGAGAAAGAAGAGCTCAACCCTAGATACAGTGGACACATCCACGCGGGCGAAAACAGTGTTGGCGAGGATGCAATGGGCGAGGCGGTAACACGGGTGAATAATGTAGGAGGCAGGAGCCTCGGGTGGAAAGGTGGGGTATCATGTAAATCGTTGCCAAACACCATCAGCCCGGAATTGAGAGTAGATGTCAGTTCGATCGTGGGTCGAATGTTCGGAATTAATATCGGGGTGATGGAGATTGAGGATATTGTTCAACTCGATGAAACCCAGAGAAAATTCGTAGTTGAAAGCGCGGAAGGAGAAACCCCCATCAAACAACTCGAGGGAACTGAGGAATTCAAGTGTGAGGTTTCTGTGTGTGTGAGCATGGATGTGAGAGAGGGTATGGCACCCGATACAGTTGAAAATTCTGGCGACGCCGTTCGAAAGCCCTAGAGCTTCGAGTGTGGGGCGATCGGCGAAGAGTGTAGGTCTCATCGGGCGATGAAGTAGTGCTCGCAAACGGTCAGACTGCTCTTCCGTAGAAGGGTTTATGCCAAGGAAAGAGGGGGAAAAGGGGCCGTAGAGCGGATCACGGCGCGAAGATGATGCAATCTCTTTCCCTTTCTTAGACATGGCGACTATGTGGGTGGCGAAAATGAAAGTGGGGGCGAGCCTACGATGAATATAGGGCAAGTGAAGCAGATACAACACCAATTTAGGATATTACAGACAAAGTAAAAGATGTGTAGAGTGGAAGAATGTTACCCATCGATGTAGCAAGATCAAGCGCCCGGGGGTCTCGCGTAGTAGGAGGAAACAATCCGGGAAGCCGCCGCTCGCTGATCCGACAAGAACAGAATTTTGAAAATTTTGGGGCTAGGGTTAGGGTTTGGGGGATTTTGATGATGGAATGTCGACGATGGCGAGGTGGCGGGGTTGGGGAAGTATGGGAGTGAGTGGGGATGATGGTTTAGGGATAGTATGTAGGGTCGAGGAAGTCGATTCTACTGCTGGAGTGCGTGAAATCGTGTGAAGGGGATTTCCTGGGGTCGGGTGGCGGTCACCGTGCGTTAGGGTTATTTATATGGGCGAAACTGAACCGATCGGGTGGGTTCTCACCCGATCGGGTAGCCAAATTTCGAAAGTTCCTGTCGGCCAACAGCTACAGGTGAACCGGTCGGTTGACTTGTCAACCGATCGGTTGGCCGCCTCCCAAATTTTTCCCGAGAATTGAGGGCTGCTCACCCGGTCGCTTCAACCGATCGCGCTCGAACTCAACCGATCGGTTGATATCCCAAAAAATTTCCCGAGAGTTCTCCCCAGCTCGCCCGGTCTGTCACCCGGTCTCTTCATTCCTCAACCGATCGGTTCATTTGGGGACATATCTCGGCATGTATCTGATACATCCCAACCGATCGGGTGGGAACCCACCCGATCGGTTGAGGCCTTGTTTTTCTACAAAACCCAAGAGACGCCTGAGTTCCTTCACGGAAGTTGTTTCGGCTGGATTTATTTATAAAAATAGAGAAAAATAAAGTGAAAAAAATCCTACAAAACGAAGCATAAGTTTAGAACATGGGTTGCCTCCCATGAAGCGCACTTGTTTAACGTCGTTGGCTCGACGCCCGCAGTGGTGGTCAATTAGGATCCAGAGGGTTAGAGGAAGAGTTGTCGCTCGTTGGGGATCCGACCGGAGAGAATTCTGGTTCTCCAACTGCATAGTGTTTCAGATGCTGCCCGTTCACTTTAAACGGCTCATCCCTTCCCATTATCTCGATAGCCCCATGCGGGAAAACCTTGGTGACGTGGAACGGTCCTGACCATCTTGACTTGAGTTTCCCAGGAAAGAGCTTCAGCCTTGAGTTGAACAGGAGAACTAAGTCCCCTTCTTTGAATTCCCTCTTTAAGATTCGCTTATCGTGCCACCGCTTCAGCTTCTCCTTGTAGATCTTGGCGTTCTCATAGGCATTGAGCCGGATTTCGTCGAGCTCGTTGAGTTGTAGCTGCCGGTGCACTCCTACCTTCTTGGTGTCGAAGTTCAGATTCTTAACTGCCGAATATGCCTTATGTTCCAATTCCATAGGAAGATGGCAAGCTTTCCCATAGACGAGCCGGTAGGGAGTTGTGCCGATAGGAGTTTTAAATGCCGTCCTGTAAGCCCAAAGCGCGTCAGGGAGCTTTGATGACCAGTCCTTTCTGGATTTGGCCACCGTCTTTTCTAGTATGCTTTTAATCTCCCGGTTAGAGACTTCCACCTGACCGCTGGTCTGCAGGTGGTAGGCACGCCCCACCCGGTGTTGTACGCCGTATTTTTTAAGAGGGCTTCAAATTTCTTCTCTATAAAGTGGCTCCCTTCGTCACTGATCAGGACACGAGGTACATCGAACCGCGGGAAGATGTTGCTTTTAAAGAACTTGGCAACCACTCTGGAATCGTTGGTTGGACTGGCCACCGCTTCAACCCATTTCGACACGTAGTCCACGGCCACCAAGATATATTGGTTCCCCGAGGAAGAAGGGAACGGTCCCATAAAGTCCACTCCCCATACATCGAAGATTTCTATCTCCAGGATGTAGTGCTGAGGCATCTCATTCCTTTTGGAGATACTCCCAGCTCTTTGGCATTTATCGCAGGCTTGGACGTAAACATGTGTGTCTCTGAAGAGTGTAGGCCAGTAGAACCCGGTTTGGAGAATTTTTGAGGTGGTCTTGTAGGTGCTCGCGTGCCCTCCACATTGCTGCCCATGGCAGTGGGAAATGATAGAGGTAGCCTCAGTTTCAGGGACGCATCTTCGTATCACTCCATCATTGCAGGTTTTGTATAGGTGGGGGTCATCCCAATAAAATTTGCGGACCTCATGGAAAAACTTCTTCTTCTGCTGAAAGCTTACATTGTGGGGGGCGATGGCACAAGCCAGATAATTGGCGATGTCGGTGTACCGGGGGGTTCAGGAGGAAGAGACAGAGAAGAGATGCTCGTCAGGGAGTGAATCATCGATTGGTGTAGCATTTAAATCGAGAGTGGGCATCCTGGACAGGTGATCGACAACAACATTCTCTGCCCCCTTCTTGTCTCTGATTTCCAGGTTGAATTCCTGGAGGAGGAGGATCCATCTAATGAGACGTGGCTTAGCTTCTTTCTTGTTCAAAAGGTATTTAAGAGCCGCGTGGTCCGTGTGCACGATCACCTTGGCACCAACGAGGTATTGTCGGAACTTATCCATGGCATAGATCACTGCGAGCAATTCCTTTTCCGTTGTAGTATAGTTTCTTTGGGCGGCATCAAGGGTTTTGCTCGTATAATATATGACATGAAGATTTTTATCCTTCCTCTGCCCCAAGACGGCACCAACCGCATAATCACTAGCGTCGCACATCAGCTCAAATGGTAGATTCCATTTCGGTGGCTGTATTATGAGTGCGGAAATCAATGCTTGCTTCAAAGTACGGAAGGCCTCCATACACTCCTCGCTGAAGACGAAAGGTGCGTCCTTCACGAGGAGTTGGGTCAGAGGCCTGGAAATCTTCGAGAAGTCTTTTATGAAGCGACGATAAAATCCCGCGTGTCTTAAGAAACCACGGACTCCTCGAAGATTGTGCGGTGGTGGAAGCTTTTCAATCACTTCAACTTTAGCCTTATCAACCTCGATTCCCCTCGAAGAGATGATGTGTCCCAGCACAACTCCCTCTTGGACCATGAAGTGGCACTTCTCCCAATTTAGGACTAGTCCCTTTTCCTGACATCTCTCCAGGACCTTAGTGAGATTACTGAGGCACGAGTCAAATTTAGTTCCGTAGACGGAGAAGTCGTCCATGAAAACCTCCATGATGTCTTGGGAGTAGTCGGAGAAGATAGCGGACATGAGTCTTTGGAATGTAACAGGGGCGTTACAAAGTCCGAACGGCATTCTTCTATAGGCGTATGTCCCGAATGGGCAAGTGAAAGTCGTCTTCTCCTGGTCATCGTTATGAATAGGGATCTGAAGAAATCCTGAATACCCGTCCATGAAACAGAAATAATTATGCTTCGCCAGCCTCTCGAGCATCTGGTCAATAAAGGGGAGGGGGTAATGATCCTTCCTTGTGGCTTTGTTCAGCTTTCTATAGTCAAAGCACATCCTGTACCCCGTGATGGTCCTCGTTGGTATTAGCTCATTCTTTTCATTGCGAACCACCGTCATTCCTCCTTTCTTGGGTACAACGTGCACCAGGCTAACCCAGTGACTATCGGAGATAGGGTATATAATACCGGCATGTAGAAGCCTAACAATCTCTTTCTTTACAACTTCCATCATTATGGGATTCAACCTCCGCCGTGGCTCAATCGAGGAGGCTTGCTCATCTTCAAGCAGAATTCTGTGTGAGCAGAGGCCTAAGCTAACCCCTTTTAAATCCTCAATTGCATATCCGAAAACTCCTTTAAAACTTTTTAGAACACCAAGAAGTTTGGTCATTTGGTCTTCGGGTAGTGAAGAGTTGACTATAACCGGAAGGGTCGAGCCTGCTCCCAAATATTCATATTTAAGCCCCAGCGGTAATTCTTTCATCTCAACTTCTTGGGGCCCTGACGCATACTTTTCAAGCTGAGCATCCTCAAAGGAAAGGAGTTCTTCGTGGATTCCTCGGAAGCCAGCAACCGGAATCTCACCCTCGGCCGTGGCTCCGCACGGTGAAATTTCGCAAGGTATAGTGGGAACGATCGAGGGATGCACCGGGTCTCTTCCGAGCTCATCATAATTATCCGGGAAGAAGGCTTGTAGGTGAAAACAGGTTTCAATTATCGATGATTCTCCACAACTGTTTCTAGCTTCTCCATTGTCCAAAGACCGGGGACGCTCAATAGAAGTCTGCAAGGGATAGATTGATTCCTGTCCAGCGTAGCCTACAAACCCGGTCGGGTGGCTCTCCTGACAAAACTCTGCGGTTAACTCTTCTTTACTACATTCGAGACCATGGTTGTCGATATACGCCACTTCACCGTGGGGAAAAGGAGTTGCCATGGCAAGGTGCTCCTGCGCATCTCAATATCTCTGGTCTTCCACGGCGGCAGACAGGAGGGATAGTATATTCGAAGTATTCAGTGATTCTGCTAAGCTCTGCGCCAAACAGCGGATATGGTGAGAGTGATCCCAGATGTCTCCTGAGACTGCATGCAACATCCTTGCCGTGGGCCCGGGATCTTATACGAAAGGAGAGAGAGAGAACTGCATAAGTGGAAAACACGTCAAAAGCACAGGTTGCATAAACGGGAACCGCAAGTTACGATGGAAGCACGTCGATTCAGTCAATTAGCACTATACAATTACTATCCACAGTATATCCAAGTGAAATCTAAATGCGTAGAGTGTGAAAATTATCGCGAGGTAGGGATGAGAGCTAGACACGAGGGTTCAAGAGATCCTAAAATAACAAGCACGTTGCCTCCCCGGCAACGGCGCCATAAACTTGACCGGCGCCCCGTTTACGTTCACGGTGTGGGCGCGGTGTCGTTTACCGCAAGTGCACGGTTAGTGTAGGGTGCGGGAATATCGAACTCAGGGCGGCGAGGTTGTGCTTGGGTCAGATATGACCAAAATCACCCCGGGGGGCGAGCTAGCCCGAATCGGTAAATGGTTGTCACGGAAAGAAATAAAGGGTATGAACAATAAAGAAATAAACCCGGGACTTTGGTTTCCGCTCCGACGAGAGACTCTCGCCGATACGGCCTACGGGTATGGATAGCGATCGGAATTAGGGTCTAATGGTGAGACGTTGCCTCTGAAAGCGGTACCGATATCCCATGGGCCCGATATTCCGGTCGGTGCCCAGGATGATACACCGGACTTCCTGGATTCGATCAGTAGGCACTCCCGTGTCCATTAACATTGATCGATCCCGGGAGCACTAAGCCCGCAACGATAACTCCCAACGTCTCATCCTGCCGCTCCCGCGTGCTAGGATTCGACGTCTACGCTATGGGCGTGAGCTACGGCTAGGGAGTCAACCGCCAAGTTTATTCCCCCTTGGCCCAACGGTCAAAGGCGGTCTTTTTCCCGCCGATGACAATGAAACACCCCGCGTAACCGTTAGATTCCTAATCCCTATCGATTTCCTAACCCTATGGACGCATCGGGAAGAGCCCCCGAAGGGGTTTCCACCAAAATCCCAGATTTGGGAACTACTCACAAAAATCCATGAAAAAGCGATCTAAATAAAAATTAACCGTTGGAATCATAATCGGACGATTGTAATGCGGAAGTAATAGAGTAGATAAGACAATACTAAAATTTGAGAAAGATCTGAAAACTTACAAAGAGTAACAATTACAGCCATCACGAAGAGAGAAAATAGTAAAAAAACTAGCAGCTCCCCGTTTCTGGAACCCTAGGGGTTCTATTTATAGACTCTCGCATCAACCGATCGGTTGATAAGTCAACCGATCGGTTGATCCGTTACAAAATAATAACAGAAAACGGCGAGCTTTCACCCGATCACATGAACCGGTCGGGTGAGTTCTTGAGTGACCGGTTGGATCTTGGAGCCGTCGGGTGAAGCGATAGGTTTGGTGCCCGTGTCTTCAGCTCTTGATCTTCAGCTACAGATGAACCGATCGGGTGAGAGTCACCCGATCGGTTGGCATTTTGCTCGAGAAAACAGAGAACAGGCCCCCGCTGAACCGGTCTGCAAACCGGTCGGGTGACTTCCATGTGAGATCCGGCTGAGACCGGGTGGTGCACGCGTGCATCACCCGATCGGTTGGAGACGACCAACCGACCGGGTGAGGGGCTGAAAGATGCATTCTTTGTCGTATGACCCCCTGGATCACGCGTGACTCCTCCCGTTGCTCCGGGGACTTGGGATATCATCGTTAAACGTCCCCTACGTGGTCAACCTCCTGCAAACGTGGATAAACAAAGAAAAGTGAAAGAAAACGAGAAAATACAAGAAAACGAATAAAAGACGGCGGAAAAACACGGAGAAACACAAAAGAAAACGTGCGTGAATATATGAAATATAAACGCACGTCACAAAACCCCTTTGTTTCACCTGATATTCGATGTTTTGATGTTTTAGAATACATTGAACAAAATGAACGGTTCTGATCCTCTTTAAAAAATAACGGAGAGTGATGGTTTGGATGTGTAAAGGATGCATAGCTCATATGTCATATGATACACAATATTATCTTTAATTTGTTTTGGTTATTGGCATGTCTATATCTTATATGATACTCAGATTTGTATGTGTGCAACCTATGTTTTTCTAAGTAGGACATATATTGCAGTGAAGATGTGTTCATATTTCATGTGCTTAGCTTTTATTCCATCACCCTTTTATTATGAAAAATACCCATTTGATTCAATTTTGAATCCTAAAATGCACTTTTTGTCACATTTTAAAACAAAATTACCCATAAAATAATAATTTTTTAAAAAAGGTGATGACGGGTAAATCCGTCTTACAGTAAGGGGTGCTGATGAGGACGCCTCGAGTGACGTGGAAATTCGTCGATAGAAGAGTGGAAATCAATGAAGGACGGTCCCAGGTCGGAGAGAGCTAGACCCGAGCTGTTGGGTCGAAGCCCGATCTTACTCCGAGATGTGTTGGTAGGTCTACAACACAGGAAAATCATCATGGGGGTTGAATCTGGGTTCCGACCTAAGCCCCTCCGATGTTTAAGTCAATACATACTCAAATGCGACTCGAGGTAATCTATGGTCGATCTGTTAGAGAGATCCACCGATAGCTTACGCATCAAGCTATAGAAGGGATATAAAAAGAGATGTACGGTCATAGGAAGCCATATCCTGTGTAGGGAATACCTGACCCTTGTCAGAGATCGTAGTGGCTCTCTGTTGGTAGACTTGGAGTTGTTGTCGTGTGGACTATGCTTGGAATTCCGACCCCCGTCACCTCATCATCCCAAAGACTTCTTATACACGGGTCCTTCCATCTTAACATCTGGGCTAATAATGTTGCTTTATTACTGATATTGATAAGGATGTATTGATGAGGAGAAAAGGTCGCCATGAATGTCGTTATAATTGTTGAAGTAACGGTCGCCATATATGTAGGTCGTAATTATTGGATTAATAGCCATGAAAGCATGCCATAATTAGCATAATAATGGCCCACATCTCCCAAGATTAACCGCTGCAAAGGTTGAGGTCGGGTGATGTAATATGCATTAGAGAGAAGTAATCACGGTCGTCAAGTTAGGTCAGCTCGTGAGGCGAGTGGACCCTCAGCTATACCTGGGGCAGAGCTAGGTCGACCTGCGAGGGGAGTGGCCCCAGCTACAGCTGATCCATAGCTAGGTCGGCCTGCAAGGGCAGTGCCCACCTGTCCTACATCTGAATCAGAGATATGTCAGCATTTGAGGGGAGTGCCCACCTATCCTATAGCCGAACCAGAGCTAAATCGGCCCGTGAGGGGAATGGCCACTCGCCTTACGACAGACGCAGAGCTAGATTGGCCCATGAGGGAAGTGGCCCCCACCTTACATGTCACGCCCCGCTTCCCAAAAACATGGAGGCGAAGCGTGAGAAGGTACGCACGGACTTGAAGCTGCAAAGCCGCAAGTCCGTTAAGCGTCAAAAAAAACAACGAAGTAGCAGGTCCCTGTAATGTGACTCAGAACAACAATAACAATAATAGGAAAAGAGAGACAAATAATATATCATTCATTCAACTCATAGTCCAACAAAAGTCCACAACCAGAAATGCCACCGGCAACAAGAGAGTCAAAAGTACAAGGCCCAGCATGGCCAAAAGAAACTAATAAAACAGTGCTACTCACCGACGACCACAGCTAACAAAAGAAGAGTACGGAAAATCTCTAAGATTGATCACCGGTATCTTCGTACTCCTCGTCACCAACAGGTTCGGGCACGAACTCCACGAACTCGTCACTCTCCGCAACTGTCTCTGGCTCAGCAACTAACATGCGTCACCCAAAGAGAAGGGGCACATGTCAGCAAGTCTAAAAAGACTTGTGCAAGGAAACTATAAAACTAAAGCAACCTAACAGTTCTAAAGTAAAGTATGACATGGATATAAAATGACAAATGACATGGCATGGCAATTATACAAGTAAAAGACAAGTACTGGAATTGTAATCACGTCGTGCACAGAGATTCCGTCCTTTGGCTAGAGTGGCTGTACGGGCCAACTCTTACACTCAAGTGACCGTTTATCCCTACTCCTCCACGTGTGTCGAGCCAGGGCATTACCCCCGAACACGGAATGCTCGCTTCTGGATCACGAGCCAGGAAGTGTTTTAACACGGATGGCGTAGGGTTATGCCCGCATAACGGGTGCCTAGCCGGTAACATGGAAACATGGATTGTATAAATAGTGTAGCGTGTGCTACGATGCAAGTCTAACTAGGATGTCATGTACGATGCAATGCATGGCAGTTAACAATTTCAATGCGTACAGTTAAGGAATTTAAACATGACAGATATCTTTACATAACTGATATGGCAAGGTGTCGGATCTAGCTTCGTTGTCAAGCTAGATCGCAAAGTTGCGCCTAGATCGCTATCATTTCACGATCTAGTCTCTTTCACGCTAGTACGAGGAATTGGCCTAAAGACATGGCCTAAAGAAAAGTTGGCAAGTTTCACTTGCCTGATTTCGGTGATGCCGGATGACGTGGATTCATCTCGACAAACGATACGTTATGGGACGACTGGTGCTCTCTAACTCAAAGCTACGGGTGCAGGTGGGCTCGAGGGTGGCTGCGGCGCTTGGGGGGGGTGCTCCGGCGACCAACAGGGACTCACAGCGGCGATGGGTGGCTGCGGCGGCGGCGGCAGCGGCGGCGGCGGCCTGCTGCAGCAGCTGCTGCGTTTTACAGCGGGTCGGGGCGGTTTTAGCGGCGGTTTCCGGCAGGCTACGGCGGCCTGCGGGGAGGAGGAAGTCGGGGGATGATCAGGGGGCTCGTCGGCGTCGGGGTTTGGCCGGAGGGAGCAAGGGACGGCGGGTCTAGGGTTTTTGCGTGAGAGAGGGAGAAAACTAGGGCTGGCTGCTTATCTTTTTGGGTTGCTGTTAAAACCTAGGTCCTAGGTTTAATTAATAGGGAGTGGGGGCACATGATGTAGGGTGGGAGGTTGCTGCTGCGTGGGTACATGGCTCACAGTTGGTTTAGGGCTTAAATTATATGAATTGTTAATAGTAAATTAGATTGTTAAAAGCCCAAGTTAAAAAAACTTCACACTCTCTTTCTTGCGTGAAACTGTGTGCCAAGTGGGTTAAAAGTGGGCCAAGTCACAAGTCAGATGTAATTATAATAATATTATTATTAAGGGATATAACACCATGAAACCTGTGGCTTAAAATACAATAAGTTGGGCCAAAAAGTGTACATAGATCAAACGGAGTCCAAAAATCGTAAGAAAAATACTGGGGTGACCGGGGCGACGAGAGAAAGGGGATGGAGGAGACGGATCACAATTTTGATGACGAGAAGCGAAATTAAAAATAAAAACGTCTCTTGCCAAAAGTGATAATCGCGACGTCTCTCCAACCAAGGTCGATTCGCGGAAGAACGACCCGTGAAAAGACGTTGCAATTCAACACAAAATTCTAATACTCTCAGAGAGGGACACAACGACATATCACATGATAGGGTTCGGATACAGACAACGTCAAAAATAAACACGTGCACAAACAAGACTACGTGCACGTCAAAGCGTACAATGAAAACTGATCGTTACATCCTCCCCACCTTAGAAAAGATTCCGTCCTCGGAATCAACATCAAACACTGCTCAGAAAGAGATGCGGGAAGCGCTCTCTCATGTCATCCTCACGCTCCCAGGTAGACTCCCCACGGGAACCATGACGCCACTGCACTCGAACCAAGTCGACAGTCTTATTCCTCAGCTGCTTCTGACGTCGATCCAAAATCTCAACTGGCTGCTGGTCATAGGTAAGATCCGGACGAACCGTGATCTCCGAGAAATCCACAGCATGGGACGGATCACTGACGTATCGACGTAATTGAGATACGTGAAACACGTCGTGAACTCCCTCCAGTGACGGTGGCAACGCCAAGCGATAAGCCACAGCTCCAACTCTCTCCAGGACGTCAAACGGCCCAATGTACCTTGGACTCAGCTTTCCTCTCTTTCCAAATCGGATAACTCCCCGATTCGGAGAGATCTTCAGAAAGACGTGATCCCCAGGCTGAAACTCCAAAGGCCTCCGTTTAGCATCTGCCCAATGCTTGAAACGGTCCTGTGCAATCCTCAGCTTCTCCCAGATGTTCCTCACAACATCCACAGCCTCCACGATCATCTCTGGTCCTAACAGCTCCCGGTCTCCAATGTCATCCCAGCTCAGTGGCGATCGACATTTCTTCCCGTATAGTGCGGCGAATGGCGCCATGCCAATACTCGCATGGTAGCTGTTATTGTAGGCAAACTCCACATGATGGAGATGATCCTCCCAAGATCCCTTGAAGTCTAACATGCACGCCCTCAGCATGTCCTCCAAGATCTGAATCTTCCTCTCGGACTGGCCATCTGTCTGCGGATGGTACGCCGTGCTGAAACTCAGACTCGTACCCAAGCTCTTCTGCAGACTCTGCCAGAACTGAGATGTGAATCTCGTGTCTCTGTCCGACACGATACTCACAGGGACTCCATGCAGTCGAACGATCTCCTGCACAAACACGTTACATCACCAACTATTCTAGGAAAGGGAATAGAAACGGAAGTAAAAGGATTTACCTCCATATATCTCCTCGCCAGTGCCTCAGTAGACTGTCCTACTCGGAACGGAATAAAGTGCACGGATTTGTTCAATCGGTCTACGATCACCCAAATCGCGTCATTCTGCTTCGGACTCCGAGGTAGTCCAGTCACGAAGTCCATAGTGATGTGTTGACACTTCCACTCCGGAATCGGAAGCGGTTGTAGCAACCCTGCCGTACGCTGATGCTCCGCCTTAACCTGCTGACAGACCAAACACTTGGCAACGCTCCATGCCACACTTCGCTTCATGCCATGCCACCAATAGTTCAGACGAAGATCCTGATACATCTTGGTCCCACCAAGATGCACAGAATACGGCGAGCTATGTGCCTCAACTAATAACTCCTCTCTGATATCTCCAGCTGGCACACAAACTCTGGCTCCATACCTCAGCGAGCCATCCTCAAGAATCCGAAAGTCAGTCCGCAGACCGGCTTCTACCTGCTCACGGATCCTCTCCAGCTTCGAATCTCCAGCCTGACCTGCCTTGATCCGATCCACGATCGTCGACTGTATCTGCATACACATCAACGACGAAGCCTCTCCAGGAAGTGTAATCTCAATACCAGACTCACAGAAATCCTGCTGCAACCTCCACTGTACAGTCAACTTCATCACCGCTGGAAGCCTACTCAACGCATCAGGAACCACATTCACTTTTCCCGCGTGATACTGCAACTCGATCTCATAATCTGCCATGAGCTCTAACCATCGACGCTGTCGCATGTTGAGCTCCTTCTGTGTAAAAATATACTTCAAGCTTTTGTGATCGGTGAAGATCTTCACCTTCTCACTCAGCAGGAAGTGCCTCCAAATCTTGAGTGCAAACACGACTGCTGCTAACTCCAGGTCGTGCGTCGGGTAATTCTTCTCATGAGTCTTGAGCTGACGAGAAGCATACGCAACCACATGCCCATGCTGGTGCAACACACAACCGAGACCCTTGCCAGAAGCATCACAAAAGATCTCGAATCCTCCACTACGATCAGGCACTGCTAGAACCGGTGCAGTCGTCAATCTCTCTTTCAGAACAGAAAAAGCCTCCTCACAAGCATCGGACCAAACATACGGTATATCCTTCCTCGTCAGTTTAGTCATCGATTCTGCAATCCGGGAGAAATCCTTAATGAAACGCCGATAATATCCTGCTAGCCCAAGAAAACTCCTGATCTCAGTCGCTGACTGTGGAACCGGCCACTCTCTGATGGCCTTGATCTTCTCGGGATCCACTGAAATCCCATCACCAGTCACCACATGCCCCAGAAAAGCCACTCTATCCAGCCAGAACTCGCACTTCGAATACTTGGCATACAACCGCTGCCTCCTCAGAATTTCCAATACCGTCCTCAAGTGCGACGCATGCTCCTCCTCTGACTTAGAATAAATCAGAATGTCGTCAATGAAGATAACGACAAACTTATCTAGATAGTCATAGAAGATCAGATTCATCAGGTTCATAAATACTGCGGGCGCGTTGGTCACACCAAATGGCATAACCACGAACTCGTAGTGACCATACTTCGTCCTGAAAGCCGTCTTCGGAATGTCCTCCTTCCTCACCTTCAGCTGGTGATATCCACTCCTCAGGTCCAATTTGGAGAATACCCTCGATCCTCCGAGCTGATCAAAAATATCATCAATCCGCGGTAATGGGTACTTATTCTCTACAGTCACCGCATTCAGCCCTCGATAATCCACGCACATGCGACGCGAACCGTCCTTCTTCTTCACCAGCAGGACCGGTGCTCCCCACGGAGACACACTAGGATTTATGTAACCCTTCTGCAAAAGCTCGTCCAGTTGCTTCCGTAACTCCTCCAATTCCGCTGGAGCCATACGATAAGGTGCCTTTGAAATGGGCTGCGCTCCCGGAATCAGGTCAATCGAAAACTCTAGAGCTCGATCGGGCGGCAGACCAGACATCTCCTCGGGGAAGACGTCATCAAATTCACGCACCACAGCAGGCCTACCCTGCTCCATCAGCATAGCCACAGCTTCCACCGGCTTGGCCCGAAACCTGACCGGACCTAGCAAACTGCTACCACGGCTGAACTCAAACACTGGATGTCCAGGAATCTCGAACACCACCTTCTTCCTCCTACAGTCGATCGTAGCATAGAAGCTCGCAAGCCAATCCATTCCAAGCACAGCATCGTAGTTGATGATGTCGTGGACAATAAAGTCAGCATACAGCTCGTGTCCACAGATCACCAACGGGCTAGAATTGCACCCACGATGCACCGAAATCACACCATTCCCTGTGACGATGTTCCAACTCTGGGGAAGAGAGGAAGTCGACAAGGAATGCCTATCCACGAAGCTCCGAGAAATGATGCACATGGATGCACCAGAGTCAAAGAGAACTCGTGCAGGAAAAGCGCAAACCAAGATCACACCTAACAGACAGTCTAACAATCAAATTCTATTCTAGCAGATAATCATATGCAAACAACTAATCATATCTAACAGCCAACTAACTAAGAAAGGAAAAGCTAGTTAGAAAGTTACCTGCGATAACCTCATCCAGCGTCTCGGTCTCAGCAGCAGTCATCAAAAACGCCTGTCGTCTCGGCCGGACAGCCTGCTGAAACGCCTGCCTCTGCGGAACGAGAGGCGCCCCACGACCAGCAGGAACAGGTGTCCTCTGCTGCAACGGCTGAGCTGCAACAGGTGCCTTCCACGGCTGCTTCGACCTCGGGCAATCCTTCATGGTGTGCGCAGGATCACCACAAACTAAACACTGCCCCAGCATCTTCCGGCACTGATCCTTGATATGCCCCGTCTTGCCACAGAAGTTGCAAGTATTCAAAGTAGAAGGTCCTCCTGGCCTCTTGAACTGCACAGGCTGGTTGGGCCCGTGCCCCGGTCTCACCATTGCTCTGGCCTGCTCCATAGGCCTCTTCCCAATGCCAGAAATCTGTCCCCTCTTCTGATTCACAATCCTCTCCTGTCTCTTCGCCGCAATCAGAACCTTCTGGTAAGTCTCCGCATCAGAAGAAGTGACATAGCTCTGCAGATCCAACGAAAGCCCCTGCAGAAACCTCTGGGCTCTCTCCTCAGCATCCTGCACCATCTTTGGTGCAAAACGACTCAGCCTCGTAAATTCCTGGTGGTACTGATCCACCGTCAAATTCCCCTGTTTCAAGGCAATGAAGCGCTGAGCCATCTCCCTCCTGGCGGCCTTAGGAAAATATTCCTCATCAAACCTGGACTTGAAGGTAGTCCAAGAAATCTGCTCCTCCAGCAACTCCTCCTCGGCATCCCACCAGTTCCGCGCGTTGTCCTTCAGCTGCCTCTTTGCCAGATCAACCCATCCAGTCGGGTCGACCTTCGACATCTTCAGATTATCTTCCATGTTCCTGGTCCACTCATCTGCAGCCAGGGGTCCCTCGGTCCCATTGAAGTAAGCGGGACCCAGCTCCCGAAATTGCTTCGCTCCGGGCTCGAAGCGAGGGACATTCTGGACAGGCTGCGCTACTCGAGCAGGCGGAACATTCTGGGCATTCTGGAGCATGCCCTGCTGCACCTGCATCATCTGATGCATCATCCGCATGATCTCTCCATTGGTGGGCTCCCGATCCGGCTCCTGGTCACGAGGGGGCACACCACCACCACCACGGGTATTCCGTCTCCCAGCCATCTATTGACACAGGAAAACGAAACAAATCAGACTCTCTGCCTAAGGCACGGTGTTGAATTTTGTTTATTAGACTTCCTATAATTCTTATTGTTATTCTGATTAAGTCACAGTTACAGAAAATTGGAAGGACCTGCATGGGCCACCAAAGAAACCTGTCACGCCCCACTTCCCAAAAACATGGAGGCGAAGCGTGAGAAGGTCCGCACGGACTTGAAGCTGCAAAGCCGCAAGTCCGTTAAGCGTAAAAAAAACAACGAAGTAGCAGGTCCCTGTAATGTGACTCAGAACAACAATAACAATAATAGGAAAAGAGAGACAAATAATATAGCATTCATTCAACTCATAGTCCAACAAAAGTCCACAACCAGAAATGCCACCGGCAACAAGAGAGTCAAAAGTACAAGGCCCAGCATGGCCAAAAGAAACTAATAAAACAGTGCTACTCACCGACGACCACAGCTAACAAAAGAAGAGTACGGAAAATCTCTAAGATTGATCACCGGTATCTTCGTACTCCTCGTCACCAACAGGTTCGGGCACGAACTCCACGAACTCGTCACTCTCCGCAACTGTCTCTGGCTCAGCAACTAACATGCGTCACCCAAAGAGAAGGGGCACATGTCAGCAAGTCTAAAAAGACTTGTGCAAGGAAACTATAAAAGTAAAGCAACCTAACAGTTCTAAAGTAAAGTATGACATGGATATAAAATGACAAATGACATGGCATGGCAATTATACAAGTAAAAGACAAGTACTGGAATTGTAATCACGTCGTGCACAGAGATTCCGTCCTTTGGCTAGAGTGGCTGTACGGGCCAACTCTTACACTCAAGTGACCGTTTATCCCTACCCCTCCACGTGTGTCGAGCCAGGGCATTACCCCCGAACACGGAATGCTCGCTTCTGGATCACGAGCCAGGAAGTGTTTTAACACGGATGGCGTAGGGTTATGCCCGCATAACGGGTGCATAGCCGGTAACATGGAAACATGGATTGTATAAATAGTGTAGCGTGTGCTACGATGCAAGTCTAACTAGGATGTCATGTACGATGCAATGCATGGCAGTTAACAATTTCAATGCGTACAGTTAAGGAATTTAAACATGACAGATATCTTTACATAACTGATATGGCAAGGTGTCGAATCTAGCTTCGTTGTCAAGCTAGATCGCAAAGTTGCGCCTAGATCGCTATCATTTCACGATCTAGTCTCTTTCACGCTAGTACGAGGAATTGGCCTAAAGACATGGCCTAAAGAAAAGTTGGCAAGTTTCACTTGCCTGATTTCGGTGATGCCGGATGACGTGGATTCGTCTCGACAAACGATACGTTATGGGACGACTAGTGCTCTCTAACTCAAAGCTGCGGGTGCAGGTGGGCTCGAGGGTGGCTGCGGCGCTTTGGGGGGGTGGTCCGGCGACCAACAGGGACTCACGGCGGCGATGGGTGGCAGCGGCGGCGGCGGCATCGGCGGCGTCGGCGGCCTGCTGCAGCTGCTGCTGCGTTTTACAGCGGGTCGGGGCGGTTTTAGCGGCGGTTTCCGGCAGGCTACGGCGGCATGAGGGGAGGAGGAAGTCGGGGGATGATCAGGGGGCTCGTCGGCATCGGGGTTTGGCCGGTGGGAGCAAGGGACGGCAGGTCTAGGGTTTTTGCGTGAGAGAGGGAGAAAACTAGGGCCGGCTGCTTATCTTTTTGGGTTGCTGTTAAAACCTAGGTCCTAGGTTTAATTAATAGGGAGTGGGGGCACGTGATGTAGGGTGGGAGGTTGCTGCTGCGTGGGTACATGGCTCACAGTTGGTTTAGGGCTAAAATTATATGAATTGTTAATAGTAAATTAGATTGTTAAAAGCCCAAGTTAAAAAAACTTCACACTCTCTTTCTTGCGTGAAACTGTGTGCCAAGTGGGTTAAAAGTGGGCCAAGTCACAAGTCAGATGTAATTATAATAATATTATTATTAAGGGATATAACACCATGAAACCTGGGGCTTAAAATACAATAAGTTGGGCCAAAAATTGCACATAGATCAAACGGAGTCCAAAAATCGTAAGAAAAATACTGGGTGACCGGGGCGACGAGAGAAAGGGGATGGAGGAGACGGATCACAATTTCGATGACGAGAAGCGAAATTAAAAATAAAAACGTCTCTTGCCAAAAGTGATAATCGCGACGTCTCTCCAACCAAGGTCGATTCGCGGAAGAACGACCCGTGAAAAGACGTTGCAATTCAACACAAAATTCTAATACTCTCAGAGAGGGACACAACGACATATCACACGATAGGGTTCGGATACAGACAACGTCAAAAATAAACACGTGCACGAACAAGACTACGTGCACGTCAAAGCGTACAATGAAAACTGATCGTTACATTACAACTGACGCAAATTAAGCTAGATTGGTCTGTGAGTGGAGTGCCCCTACGACTGACGCAGATCTAGATCAGTCTGTGAGGGGAGTTGCCACTTGACCTATAGCCGAACCGCTTGCAAGGTCTTCTGAGCTGATCTGTGGGCCTGTGCACTTTAGTGAAAATAAAGTAGAAAAAAGGGCGATCAAATGCTCCCGCGGGGTTCATTTGTTGAAGATATATCATCTGGTAAAAATATGTTAGCTCGTCAAGAAGAACAAATAAATCTAATTTAACATAAGTATTTACTTGGCTTATTTGTTTCTTACTGACCATACCTCTGCAGATGTCTCCTATACGAAAGTTGGCCCTTTAGGCATTTGATTGGTGATGTGGTCGACATCGTCAGTGTTAAAAGGTGACGGTGATGTTGACTTTATTTCCCACAGACGGTGCCAACCGTTGACAAGTAAATCGGTCACACATTAAGGTGGTGCTGACAAGTACGCCTCAGGTGACGTGGCACTTCGTCGACAGAAGAGTGGGCCTTAGGAAGGATAGTCCCGGGTTGGTGAAAGCTAGTCCTAACTATTGGGTCGAAGCCCGATCTAACTCCGAGATGTCTTGGTAGGTCTGTAACACATGAAAATCGTCCGGGGGGTCAAATCTGGGTTCCGACCTAAGCCCCTTGATGTTTAAGTCAGTACGTGACTTAAATGATGCTCGAGGTAATTTATGGTCAATCTGTTAGAGAGATCCACCGATAGCTTACACGTCAAGCTATAGAAGGGATATAAAAAAGAGATGTTAGGTCAGAGGAAACCTAATGATGGCAGTAATGACCCGGACCACCCGACCCGACTCGGTTTTGACCCAGCCTGACCCTGCCCGCAGACAGGTCGGGGCAAGCTTGGGCTTTGTATGTGCCCCGGCCCGCCCCAGGTAAACTATAGAGGTTCTAAAAACCTTACTATTTTGATGCGGACCATGCAGTCAGCATATAACCCATAACTCATACTCTGTTCCATTGTTATCCCAATTGGGCAAATTTCCAATTCCAAATTACCAAATAAATCAAAATATTTCCAATTCCCAAATAAAGTCTCTGTTTGTGGTGACATAAGTGCCTCCCTACAACTCATGAATTAAGAATTCTCACAACAACAAGGTCTACTCGATATGGATTAGGCGTGAATGAAACCTTTGACAAAAATCTTTCAAAAAAATAATCAACTAATATTATCAACAAATTAAGTTCGTTATTAGACCATGCATTTGATTCACCACCACTTGATAAAATATAGAGGCAAGTGGGGGAAATGGCCGATACTACTGGAAGGATTCCTCTTTGGCTGATAGGTACTATAACTGGTAATCCTATGATCGGTTTAATAGGTATTTTCTTTTACGGTTCATATTCCGGGTTGGGTTCATCTCTGTAGTAATCAGATGAACCGGACCGATGCATAGAAAGTATTATATATATACCGTTGAGCCAATGACTATTCATGATTCCAGCTTGAATCAATTCCATACCGGTTTGAAATTTATTTAATTAAGGGAATGTTATGGTGTCGCTTCCGGCGCGGATGCCAGTAGAAAGCGTCTGTGAGTATCCGTGAGACTCTCGCCCTGGGATTCATATGAATGGCAGTAATGACCTGACCCGACCCGGCTCGACCCTGTTTTGGTAAGAAAGTACTCGTCCCGCCCTGGCCCGAGACCCGCCCCGCCCCGGCCTGTAGATGGGTCGGGGCAAGATTGGGTAGTTAAATACCCGCCCCGACCCGCAATATTGCCATTCCTAAGAAAGCCAGATCCTATTTAGAGAATACCTGACCCTTGTCAGAGATCGTAGTGGCTCTCTGCTAGTGGACTTGGAGTTGTAGTCGTGTGGACTATGCTTGGAATTCCGACCCCCTTCCCTCATCTTCCCAAAGACTTTTTATAAATGGGCTGTTCCATCGTAACGTCCAGGTTAATAATGTTGCTTTATTGCCGTCATTGATGAGGAGGTATTAATGAGGAGCAATGGTAGTCATGAATGTCCTATAATTAATGGAGTAACAGTCGTATATAAATGCAGGCCGTAATTATTGAGTTAATGATCAGCAGACCATAATTAAAATAACAAAATGTAAATTGGATTTACATATGTATATGTTGACCTTTGATTTCTTAACATATGGTTTAATCCTAATCTTTATTAATTAATAGGTAAGCATCAATCATAACCGATCACAAATTAAAAGGCAGTTGTGATCACAAATTAAAAGATACATGTTTCGCCTTTTTTATGAGTCAGTGTGTGTTTTTTTCCGGGGGGAGTTAGAACGCCCACTGTACAACTATTTTCTAGAAAACACACACATGATTTTGTTAGTTTTTATGTTGCTTCAGACGACATTTGGGCCTCGCATGAGTTCTATGCATTAAAACTGATACGACTATTTTAGTGATACGACTATTTTAGAGAGGCCCAAAACCAGGTGGCCCAAGCCCACACGGGAAGAAGTAGGCTCTCCAAAAAGAGTTTTGGGCCAACCAGTGAAGGCCCCCAGGGAAGCCCTGCTTAGGATCACCCACGATCGGACGTGCGCCCGGTCAGCCCCCGGGAGCTAACCGCTCCCTAAAACTCTCTCCCTTAATGGCCATTAAAGGACTGTGTTAATCCACCTTGATGGCGCATAAAGGCGCCCGGAGGGGCGGCAGATCACGGGGGCGGAATAAGGGGGCACGAAGACATGACGATCGTGTGGGGACATCCATATATAGGGGTGGGGGCATGAACGAAGAAAGGGATCGAATCCCCACACCAACAACGGAGGTATTCTACTAAAAGACCTTGCTTTCCACATTATCTCCCCTCCCATAGCTCGGTCCGAGGATACGCGTGTCAGCCTCTTTACGAGCAGTACCGATCCTGCCGAGTATTATTCAGATCCGTTCTGACTTAGGGATCAGAGGGGACTTGGCCAGAACTAAGGTCTGGCCCCCTTGACGAGTTTCTTTGTCTGTCCAGGAAGAAGCAAAACCGAGGCGTCGAGGCTACCCCGCAGCGTGGAACTCACCTAAGCAAGGCTCGCACAATGACCAGCCCGCTCGCCTCTAGCGATCGTCACCATCGACCGAGACCGAGTGATAATCAGGGCACCGAGGCTACCCCTCGGTACTTGATTGACTGAGGCCAAGCGCTCACCTAGATGCCGAGGCTACCCCTCTGCACCTCGCTGACCAAGGCCCAACACTCAGGACGAAGAGCCTGTTCGTCCTCGACCCACCAATCGAGCCGCATCCCACGTCAAAGTGGGGCCCTATGCAACCCAAGCCGAGAACATGTACGCTTGGAGGAACCAAGGGATCCCAACCGATCCCTTGACCACGTTGACCGCCAAACCACCGGTCAACGATCTTGTGGTGAGAAAACACCCGTAAACATCTGGTGCCGTCTATGGGAACCAAACAAGCCCACGTGAAAACCACCGAAATGGAACCAGTTTGCAATGGCTCGGGGCGCATGCCTCCATCCATGGGGAGGGTGACTACGTCCCTCCCAAGAACCAGTACAGCCACACCACCGAGGGAATGGGCGACTCCCGCTCGGTAACCCAAGAGCAGCTCCGCCTCTTTGCCCAGGAGACCAATGCCTACCTCCAGGTCGCCACGATTCAACAGCTCGTCGATAACTCGTCTATCCCAGGAGACGGGACGACGGGGGCCCTTGGTCAGGGAGGGTCCGCCAGCCTTTACGCTCTGCCGTGGTCACCGACCACAGGGATGGAGCAACAAACCCAGAAAAGGCGATCCACCTTACCGAACTTCGTCCCAGTGAGATCCATCACTCCCACCTCACCTCGGAGGAGGAGGGGGGCGGGCCCCGAGCAAGCTGGAGACGAATCGGTTACGGTCTCGTCTCGAAAATCGCGCTCAATAAATCAACGATCGACCGATCGTCAAACCACAGGTGACCGACCCCGCCAGAGCGAAAGTCCCCATCGAGGAAAGCAGAAGAGTCGAAAATAACAACGGGAGAAGAAGGGCGCCCGTCGACCAACTCCTGCCCCCGGCTCGACGGGTACTTGGGCGAGCCCCGGCATACCCCGTTTGCTTGCCGCAGCGAAACGACCTCGGTAGGAGCACATGTGGACGCCTGGGGGGAGCCAGGGCGACCACTATCTGTTGACCAGAAGGATAACTGAAACATGGGTGCCCTTTAGATTCAAGGTGCCAACTCTGGAGAAATATGATGGTACGGGTGACCCGGAGGACCACGTCATGGATTATGAGGGAGTCATGGCGTTCCAAGGGGCCGACGACGCCCTACTTTGCAGAGGATTCTACTCCACCCTCTGAAAATTAGCCCGGAGCTGGTATCACAGCCTTCCTAACCGCTCCATCGACAGCTTCGAGGACATCTCCCAACAGTTTTGCAAATAGTTCATGGCTGGCGTCAGGTAAAACCAAACTCAGAACTCCTGTTCAATATGGTGCACGGTCCCGATGAAACCCTGGGGCACTACATGCATCGCTGCAATGCGAAAAGACTGAACGTGGAGAGCTGCTGATCGATCCAAAATGCAACCCAAGAAAGACCTAGCTACGGCGCAAATTGCACGGAGATAAATCCCCGGCAACGGCGCCAAAAACTTGGTCGGCCCCGGATATACACCCGGAGAACGATTGTAGTTTTACCGCAAGAGCACGACAAAGTGGCGAGCGGGTATCGAACACGAGGAGGTGGTGTTGGTTCTAATCTATCCTAGGTTGGTTTGACTACGAATGTATTATTGGTGGAGATGGTTATGGTATGATGTAATGACATTGGTGGTGGATGTCGGTGTCGGTGATAAAGATGTTGGGTAAAATATCGATTCAAATATAATATAATAAAAGAGTCTAGAGCTAGAGAATCCCCACTACGGATCATCATACATCATTGTAAATAGTGAATCTCAATATTACTAGACTTGCGTTGAGGTGAACTAGTCGTAACTGAATAGAGAACCAAGCTCACGCTCTCGCGCTATTGCCAGTCTATAGCAACCTAGATTAGGGCCCAATCTCTTGCAAACCCTAACCTAAGCCACTAGCATGAAGATCGACATAATCATTCAATCGCCCCTCTAGCCCACTCTCGTGCAAACTCGAGTTACGATCTAGGTTGTGATAGTTCGTATTCGTCCAATCTCTTGCAAACGAATATGGGTATAGATTTATAATAAAAATCCTAGCTTTGGTCCAATCTCTTGAAACCAATTCTAGAGAATCTCGATTATAAACCTAAATCGAATATCTAGGCCTTCCCATCGATTAGAATCCAATCTCTTGCAAACCCCAATGGATGGGAATCCCTAGCTATCCATAATAAATCGATCACAACCTAACCTCCTAGCAATTCTAGCAATTTAGAAATTCATTCATCACAAATCTGAAATTAGATCCATAGGGTTCATCCCCATGCCCTAGAACATCAAATCTACTCAAGCATAGCAATAACAATATGAGAATCAATAAAAATTAGTGCTTGCATACAAAAAGATAGAAAAACAAAGATTCAAATAACAAGAGCAAAATACTTAGCTTTGATGAAGATCTTCAATCCAAATACAAGCTTTTAGATCTAAGAGGGGGCCTAGGGCATGGCCTAACTATTGGATCTGGATCTAAGCCTAGGGGGGGGGGTGAATAGGCTTATAAAAATTCTCATGCAACTGATCGCTCCGGGACGTAACCCAAAAGAACGGTTGTAGTTTTACCGCAAGTGCATGGTGTAGCAGCGAGCGGGTTATCGAACACAGGGAGGACGAATGACCGTGCTTGTTCCGATCAACCTGGCTATTTAAGAAGAGAGATTTGCCTTTGGCGATCCTGTCACAATCGTCAGACAAAGTATAGAAATATCAAATCAAATAAAGAACGTCTAGGGAATGGGGAATTCCCGCTACTTACCGTATTTCGTAAAAGTGGTTCATTGGTATCAAAGTTGCTAGAATAAGATTTTGGATGAACTAGTTGCAACTGAGTGTAGAACCAAGCTCACGCCCTCGCGCTGTTGCCGGTCTATAGCTATCCTAGGCTCAGGTCCAATCTCTTGCAAACCCTAGCCTAGGGAAGCTAGCATTAGGATCAACATCATCGTTCAATCGCGCACCGAGCCCAATCTCTTGCAAACTCGGTCCACGACCTAGTTTGGGATAGTTCCTACCCGTCCAATCTCTTGCAAACGGGTATTGGCGCGGAATTGGAACCGGAAACCCTAGTATCGGTCCAATCTCTTGCAAACCGATACTACGGAAATTCGATTCCAACCCAATTCGGATTTCTAGGGTTTCCTATCGAATTGGGATCCAATCTCTTGCAAATCCCAATCGATGTGAATTCCTAGCCATCCGTATTAAATTGATCCCAATCTAATCCCTAGTAGCAATTCTAGCAAAATTCCTACCAATTCATCACAATTATGAAATAGGGCTTGTAGGGTTCGTCCCCACGCCCCAAGACGTGGCGACTACTCACAATTCATAGCAAGATCACAAAATAATCAATGAAATAAGCAATAGAATTCATCACAATATTGAGATATGCAATAAAAATAGAATTTTTAGAGAAGAGAAAAGCAAACCAATGGAGTTCTTCAATTAATCCAACAAAAATCCAACTTTTTCTCCTCTTCAATCACAAGAATAAAACTAAAAATCTAATCTAAAAAGCTGCAAAAAATCTAAGAGAGAGGCTCCCTAAACTAGGGTAAAAACAGGGGTTAAATAGCCCACAAAATCGTCCAAAAACTGTGACCAAAATACCCCTGCGCAGCCTGTTTTCCACAATTTTCGCTACAGGCAGCGCGTCGCACTCGGCCGAGTGACAAATGTCGCTCGGCCGAGTGAAAACCCTGTAATTTTCCAGCAAGTATCGATCTTTAGGGGTCTTCACTTCGGGGGCGGCTCGGCCGAGTGAGTTGTCGTCACTCGGCCGATGGCTTCATGGTACTCGGGCGGACGGGATAAGCCACTCGGCCGAGTGGGTCTTCTGAAGCTCAGGCAGCCGAAAAACAGTAACTTGGAGATTTTTGAAGGGCTTCGTCTGGGCGCCACTCGGGCGGACGTGGTCTCGTCACTCGGCCGATGTGGTCTCTGTCGCTCGGCCGAGTGCACATATAAATCGTGTCTGCTCTGGTCGGCCGAGCGGTGTCTCGCTGGTCGGCCGAGTGACTCCTTCACTCGGCCGAGTGGGACACAAAACATGCCCAAATTGCTTATTTTGGCCTCCTCGTCGCTTCTGCGACGTCCGTTCTTCTTCCGCTCCTCTCCAACAGCAAAATACCCCTCGGGGAGGTCGTCGGTGACCGTCTAGAGAGGGGGCGGTGAATAGGCTTATAAAAATTCTCGTGCAACCCACGAGAAATCGCACACAATTATAGCACAATTAACCAGATGCAGAGTATAGAAAAGCAGTCACAGCATGCACAGGCGATATACCCTGGTTCGGTCGCACCCACGACCTACATCCAGCCCCAAAAGCAATACTAGATTATTAAAGTTAACTGGTACAACCTGTAGCTAGGGCACCAACCCTACACTCACCTGGCTCTCAGCACCTGCACTCACCAAAGTGCTCAAACAATAACAATACTAGTAAAGCTCTCTCTTGGCCAGCCCCAACTAGCCAAGTCCCCAAACAAATAATAAAAATTATTTCACAGAGATTACAACACCAGATCACAAATAAAATAAAGTTCAGAGTTTAGAATTGCTCAGTTGTGAAGGTGTTGATGTCTCGGTCGTTCAGCGCGTGGTCAGATCAATCTGACAGGTAGTAGCTTTTAGTCCCCTCAATCAGCACATTGCTGCAGATGTGGATCAAACTTGTGGCTTCCTCATGTTCCTCCAAGCTTGCAGCTGCCAACGCGTTTTCCTTTTTGTTGCCTCTGAATTTTCAAAGAAGAGATGGGGAAGTATGCTGTATGTTGAGGCTTTGGGAATTTACAAAACAGCAAAATAGTTCGGCCTCTGGGAATTTTTGATCGGAGAGAGGACAGATGCGTAACAATTGGAATGAGGGCTTGGCAAAAGAATTCGGTAGTCAATCAAAACCCCAACAAAAATGAGACCTGGGATTTTCCAAGGAGAGAGAGATGATGATTCGGCCCAGGCTCTTTTGTATTTCAAGAGGACAAAGAAATTGATAGCATCTGATGATTGGCCATGTGCGTATGGGGTCTTTCAAAGGAAAAATGAATTTTATTTCTTTAGGTTTGTGCTCTTGAGATTTTTCAAGCACCTCTGTGCATTTGAGGGTTTCACGGAGAAGAACACAAAAAGGAATTCGGGCTTATACAATTTTCGCACAGGGTTTTTGTGTGTATGCTCTCTGGATGGCCGCTCTTTACAAATAATGAAGAGAGGGTTTTTTTTGCTTTTAGAAATTCGGTTGCTGCACTTTGCGTTGGGATAGAGTATAGGTGTGCTCAGCCGTCCTAGGGTTTTTAGAGAAAGAGGGTTTTAATTTTTTTGTGTGGACCTTTTTTTTAATTCGGCCTGGAGGCAATAAAACAATAAAACGAAGGTTTCTCTAAAAAATAGGTCACAGGCCATATGAAGGGGTACGGCCTATATGAAGGGTTCTCTAAAACAATTAAACCAAGCCTAAATGAAGGTTACGGCTCCTTTGGGCTCTTCTTTAAAAAAAACGGGCCTACTCTCTGTATTTGATTTCCTTTGGCACATTTGTCTTCGTACTCGTCTTCCCACTATATGGTAGATATGTGCTCTAATAGATATGAACCAAACCAAGTAGAGTATCACCTGCTCCCCATCATATTGGTCACGTCTCACAATGAGTCTCTTCAAATTTTGCCTTTCCTGAAACACTTAGCACACACGTTAAAAACGTTCACACACATTTGTTATCATCAAACACGCAGTTCATAGATCGTTGCTACCAACATTCTACCCCTTTTGATGATGACAAACTAGGTATAAGATTTGAGCAATGAAATTCCAAATAGTGTGTGTGATAGTGTGGCAATAGTGGGTGACATGCAATGAGATGAGATGATGTGTGGACACTGATGTGTAAGGAACATCAATAAGCATGCTCCCCCTACTTTTGTGCTTCCCCAATATTCATTAATGCTCCCCCTTAGTCAAACAATCATATATTTGCGAGCATTACAAAGATAAGATAGTACCAAATGCCAAATGCCAAGCACACCAAGTAAATACCAAATCTGTAAATACCAAATCTTCACCAAGGAAATACCACATCTTCCCAAATTTTCTCCCCCTTTGTTATCATCAAAAGTCATACCACGAAGTCAAAATCATATATTATGCAAAAAGAGAGTATTATTAACCATTACCAATAATTGCATGCATACACTCATAGAATAATCAAGGCAAAAACCAATGAAATTAAACAACTAAGACTTCAACACCAACGTGTATGTGCGATGATTAAAATTGAAGCACAAAGGGAGAATTATTTAAGAAAGTCAACCAAAAACCAATCCACATTTTCCATATAACATTCTATCACCTAGGATTGATTTTTTCCACCTCATTAAAAATGAGTTCAAGGTACCGAACCCCAAAAACATAGCCTATATGGACTCTTAGATGTGGGGGTGGCATTGCTTGACGAGTAAATACACCAACGCTAAAGTTTACCCATAAAGCTTTTGTTGGATACTCGTGGGTAATACCGTTGCCAAGGATTGTATCCATTTTTCATACAGAGCATGTATTTTCTTTTTCAATTTTTATACTTGTAGTAACATGTTTTTTTAATGCTCAATTTTTTTATCCATGGCAAGGTATATCATATCCCTTAGATTATCAGTTAAGTTTTCCTCCTACATTCACATTTCCAATTTCAAAAACGATATCTCCAAATGTGCAACAATAATAATATATGTGGAAGTGAAGTAGGTGGTGTAGAAGTCAAGTTATTTTCAGTCATTGAACATGCCATGAATATTTAGAAAGATGGACATGGGCATGTAGCAAAAGAAATAATACAATAATTTATACTTAGATATGAAAATCATTCATGAACACTTCTTTTAATGAATCAAAGAGAAAGATATACATTGAAGCATCATTTTTTTTTCGTTTTTGTTTTTCATTTTTTTTGTTTTTTTTGTTTTTTTAATGCAAGAGATACTAAAGCAAACATGAGATGCAATCACACAAAAAAACAAATCATGCACACATAACAATGCAACTACTAGCACACAAACAAGAAAAAAAGTTCAAGCACACAAGAAAGCATGAAATCTCGTTCTAAGTTTTATCAATGAAAGAGGAACGAGTGTGTATACCTGCTATAGGTTCACCTATAATCAAGTCTGATGGGTGGTTTGGATTGAACCTCAGCTCTCCTCCGGTAACTGCTACTTCTTGTATTTCTCCCGTGCCAATTTCAGTTTCCTCTTGTCTTTCGGATTGCTCCTCATTTTTCCTTGGAAAGCATTGTTGTTCTTCATTTTCCTCTTCTTCGTTATTCCTGCAAACCAAAGGAAGTATATTAGATTCATCAAATTTAACATGTATGGATTCAATAATAGTGAGAGTGCGTTTATTATATATCCTGTATGCTCTCCTCCTCGCTAAATAGCCCACGAACACTCCTTCATCTGATTTGGATTCGAATGTGCCATGTTGATCTCCTGTATTTAATATATAGCACCTGCATCCAAAAACTCTAAAGTAAGAAATATTCGGAGTATTGCCATGCCATAGTTCATATGAGGTTTTATTTAATAAAGGTCGAAGCATAACTCTATTACATACATGGCATGCCGTATTAATGGCCTCAGCCCAAAAGGACATATGCACACTATATTCATTAAGCATACTCCTAGCCATCTCTTTTAGTGTACGATTCTTTCTTTCGACCACCCCATTTTGTTGAGGTGTTTTAGGAGAAGAGAATTCATGTAAGATTCCATTTTCAATACAAAAATTTTCAAACATAGCATTTTCAAACTCACCTCCATGATCACTTCTAATTTTTATAATGGAAGAATTTTTCTCATTAGAAACTTGTATGTAAAAGTTCTGAAAATTATTAAATGAGTCTGATTTGTTGGCTAGGAAGTAAACCCATGTATATCTAGAGAAATCATCAACCAATACCAAACAATTCTTTTTACCTCCTAGGCTAGCAATGTCTGTGGGACCAAATAAATCCATGTGCACCAATTCCAATATGCGTGTGGTGGCAACTTCATTAATGATGGAGAAAGTAGATCTAGTTTGCTTACCTTTTGTGCATGCCACACACAACTTACCATTCACATATGTTTGATGCGGTAATCCTATTACCAGATTTTTGCTTTCCAGTTTCTTTATCAATCTCATGCTTGCATGTGCTAATCGTCTATGCCATAGTGTGGCCTCTTCTTCACCTACAAGCAAGCATTTAGAAACCGTTAGTTCTTCAATCATAAGAGTATAAACATTATTCTTTCTATTTGCAGTAATAATAATGTCACCTGTGGAGCTATCAATGATTTTACAAAGTTTTGCATCAAATTCAACTTTCATACCTTTGTCGCACAGCTGACTGATAGAAATGAGGTTATATTTCAACTTTTCAACCAATAGGACATCTGTAAGCTGAAAGGTGTCGTTACCTACAACACCTTTACCAATTACCTTGCATTTTCCATTGTCCCCTAAAGTAATACTTCCTCCTTCATGCTTTGCAAGGCTAATGAACCTTTCTCTTTCACCTGTCATGTGTCTTGAGCAGCCAGAGTCTAAGTACCACTCACACTTTTGTCCCCTAGCCGTGCCATGTACCTACACATAAGAAGAGCATGCTATGTGTGACCTAGGAATCCAAATAGGTCCACTAGTGTTAGTCACTTTATTTTTTGGAACCCAAATTTGCTTAAATTTGATGTTGGTATTCCTATACTTGCAATTATAATAAGCATGACCAACACCACCACATGTATAACATTTAGCAAACATGCTTCTTCCTACACCAGTTTCTTTTTGGTTCTTTCTATTAGTTCTAGGCCTCTCATCAATTTTATTTCCATAGCCCAAACCACGCCTGTTATTTCCTTGTATCTGATTACCTAGAATAATGTCTAATGAATGCTTTCCAACACCAAATTTTTTAATAGACAGTTCAAGATCAGATATTTTAGACTTTAAAAACATGTTCTCATTAACAAGCATGGTGCATTTACTAATGAAGGCCTTTTTGTTCTCTTCCTCATTCTTTTTCAGATTAGCCATCTTCTTTTCTAGCTCTTTGTTCTCATTTATTAGCATGTAAATCTTCTTATTTAGCGATTCATTTTCTACTTCTAGCTTAGTCATATTTAGTTTAAACATGCCAATGTCTTTAAGCAAAGTAGAGCAGTTCAGACACTCAGTTTCAGTAGGCATACACGATTTTCCCTTTTTCGAAGTGCTAATAGTAGAATCACATGCAATAAGCTTTTCTTTAATTTCATCAACTTCTAATGACATATTATAATTATCTTGTTGCAATTCAAAATTAGCATTTTTAAACTTCTCTACATGGGATTCAAGTAACTCAACAGTTAATTTCAACCTTTCAATTTCATCTTGCATTTCTTTAAAGGTAGTCACAAGTTGAGCTTTAGTTAAAGATTTTACCTGATCTAGTTCTCCCATCAGACAAAGAGAGGAGTGTGCAACTTCCTCTACAGATTCATCCTCGATGTCCATATCCCATGTGAGCACCAAAGATTTTCCTTTTTGTTCCATAGCGTTATTCTTTCCTTGAGGGCATTGCTTCATAAAATGTCCCTGCTTTTTGCATTTAAAACATGTAACCGGATCAGTAGTATTCTGCTCAAAAGATTTATTATTAGAATTAAATTTAGATCGATTAAACCTTTTCAGCATCTCTGATCTCCCGTTGCCAGTTCTGATATATTTCTTGAAGCTCCTCACCAAAAAGGCCTCCTCTTCATCTCCATCTTCATCTTCTTTAGCCTGAAGGGCTATTGCCTTTGAAGTCTTCATTTCATCTTTCTCTCTTAGTTCAATGCTATGCAGCTCCAGCTCATGGGACATCAGGTTCCCTATCAGATCCTCCACTTTCATCTGTGATAAATCCATTGCTTCCTGAATAGTTGTGATTTTGGGACGGAAAGTGCTAGGCAATGCTGTTGAATATTGGACTCCCCCGGATTTGGTTTTGATGATGAGCAAACATAAATAATCCATGAACTAACAATTTGTGAGCGCAGTATTAGAGATCGTCGCCAAATTCACGAGAACATTCAAAGCGACATCTCAACACTTCCCAAAGCTCGTATTCATGCCTAAAGCTTCGTTGAAGCTCTTGCGCCGTTTTGGAAGTTATGAAGAATCAATCGAAGCTCTCGAAGATCGTTTATTAAGGTTTTATTTATAGTCTTTTTAGCTTCGATATATAGAATGTTAAGCCTTGAGTATATCTTACCATTCTAACTTCATAATGCTCATATCGTAGCTCTAGGATCTTAGTACAAGTTCATTCTAACTTCCTCGAAGCGTCGCGCTTCGATTCGGACTTGTATGTGCATGTTAGTTGGTACAAGAACAAGTACTGACCGACTAGATGGTGATCTAGTCGGTCGGCAACTCTTCTTGGACCGACTAGTTTGATTCCTTAATTTCTTGGACTTTACTGTTTACAGTTAGTCGGTCTAAGTTGACTCACCGACCGACTAGTTTGTGAACTAGTCGGTCAGTGATGCTTCTTTGACCGACTAGTTGTGACTTACTGTTCATGCTAAATTTCTCCTAAGCTACTGTTTATCGTTAGTCGGTCTAAGAACGTTTGGTGACCGACTAGTTGACAATCTAGTCGTTCAACTTTTGTTCTTGGACCGACTAAGTCAACTTGTGTTCAGACTATTTCATTTTGCCTCTTAGTCGGTCTACGTTCACTGTCTGACCGACTAGTTGTGAAACTAGTCGGTCAGAAAGTCTTCTTGGACCGACTAGATTTCTAGGTCTGAAATTCTCTTTCTTCTCAGTTCCTCTCTTAGTCGGTCCATGCTGTTTGACTGACCGACTAGTTGATGAACTAGTCGGTCAGTGATTGTTCTTTGACCGACTAATTCTCCCAGATTTCTATCCGTTGGAGAATGACCTAAGTTGTTTTTATGGGACCCTATAAATACGAACCTAGGTCATTTCTATCTAGGTGAGAGCTTCCATTCAGAGATTCATTGAGATCAAAAGAGATAGCTATTCTCACTCAAATCTAAAGCTCTCTTCCTCACAAGAAACCCATTCTCTCTCATTTCTAGATCTAGAATCCATCTAGAGAGAAGCTTGTTCTTGGTGAGCTCTTCAAGCTATTGCTTGATCCAAGTCTCCAAATCACCCCTAGGCACCGATTGCTGGTCATTTCCTTGGTGCTAGGTCTTGGTGACTTCATCTTCCTCAAATCCTCCATTTCACCTATTGGGTAAGAAAAACTCAAGGTATAGGATTTTGTGGTAAGTTTGCTTATTTCAATATAACTCATTTATATTGCTTGTTGATTCTCTCGGTTGTGAGAGAAGGTTGTGATCCCGGGTTGTGGGATTCACTATTGCCGTTGTTGTATGATTTGATCTTGTGAAGGTTTTTCACAAGATATTCATAGTGGAAATCTTGAGTTAGGGTTTCTAACTCAAGTATCCGGAGGGGATCCGGGTGGTTGGGACGTAGGATCATCGGAAACAAGTCGGGGAGACTTGGGTGGATCCGAACCCATTAACATCATTTGTTTGCATTGTTAATTTTGTTGTTGTCATTCAATTTAAGCTTCCGCAAATTGATTTGGTAGTTGTTTGCAATTTAATTTGGAATTATACTCCTTATTATTTTAAAGTACTATTCACCCCCCCTCTAGTACTTAAGATCTTTCTGATTTGCTCCAGACTCGAGTACGGCTTTCCAAGAGAGGTAGATTTGTAGATGATGTCTGTGAACCTCGCAAACATCTCTTTAATTGACTCTGATGGAAGCATGCGGAAGCTTTCATATTCAGTACTGAGCAGTGCAAGTCTGGACTCCTTAACCTGCGATGTGCCTTCATGAGTCACCTCCAGAGTATGCCAAATTTCCTGCGTAGTTTGACATTGAGATATACGGTTAAACTCAGCTTTATCTAAAGCACAGATCAATGCATTCATAGCTTTGTTATTCAATGAAAAGCGCTTCTTATCAAAGTCATCCCACTTATCTTCTGGTTTTATCATTTCATTATTAGCAACATTAATAGTGGGAGGTTTATATCCTTTTTCTACAATACTCCATACATCATAATCAACAACAGCTAAATAAATCCTCATCCTAGTTTTCCCATACGCAAAATCAACACCGTTAAACTTAGGGGGACGAGAAATAGACTGACCCTCAGCAAAAGCAGAATCAGACATGTTCATAGACATGATCAACTAGGCTAGATCCTCTAAACTGGCTCTGATACCACTTGTTGGATCTGGATCTAAGCCTAGAGGGGGGGTGAATAGGCTTATAAAAATTCTCGTGCAACCCACGAGAAATCGCACACAATTATAGCACAATCAACCAGATGTAGAGTATTGAAAAGCAGTCACAGTATGCACATGCGATATAACCTAGTTCGGTCGCACCCACGACCTACATCCAGTCCCAAAAGCAATACTAGATTATTAAAGTTAACTGGTACAACCTGTAGCTAGGGCACCAACCCTACACTCACCTGGCTCTCAGCACCTGCACTCACCAAAGTGCTCAAACAATAACAATACTAGTAAAGCTCTCTCTTGGCTAGCCCCAACTAGCCAAGTCCACAAACAAATAATAAAAATTGTTTCACAGAGATTACAACACCAGATCACAAATAAAATAAAGTTCAGAGTTTAGAATTGCTCAGTTGTGAAGGTGTTGATGTCTCGGTCGTTCAGCGCGTGGTCAGATCAATCTGACAGGTAGTAGCTTTTAGTCCCCTCAATCAGCACGTTGTTATAGATGTGGATCAAACTTGCGGCTTCCTCATGTTCCTCCAAGCTTGCGGCTGCCAACGCGTTCTCCTTTTTGTTGCCTCTGGAATTTTCAAAGAAGAGATGGGGAAGTATGCTGTATGTTGAGGCTTTGGGAATTTACAAAACAGCAAAACAGTTCGGCCTCTGGGAATTTTTGATCAGAGAGAGGACAGATGCGTAACAATTGGAATGAGGGCTTGGCAAAAGAATTCGGTAGTCAATCAAAACCCCAACAAAAATGAGACTTGGGATTTTCCAAGGAGAGAGAGATGATGATTCGGCCCAGGCTCTTTTGTTTTTCAAGAGGACAAAGAAATTGATAGCATCTGATGATTGGCCATGTGCATATGGGGTCTTTCAAAGGAAAAATGAATTTTATTTCTTTAGGTTTGTGCTCTTGAGATTTTTCAAGCACCTCTGTGCATTTGAGGGTTTCACGGAGAAGAACACAAAAAGGAATTCGGGCTTATACAATTTTCGCACAGGGTTTTTGTGTGTATGCTCTCTGGATGGCCGCTCTTTACAAATAATGAAGAGAGGGTTTTTTTTGCTTTTAGAAATTCGGTTGCTGCACTTTGCGTTGGGATAGAGTATAGGTGTGCTCAGCCGTCCTAGGGTTTTTAGAGAAAGAGGGTTTTAATTTTTTTGTGTGGACCTTTTTTTTATTCGGCCTAGAGGCAATAAAACAATAAAACGAAGGTTTCTCTAAAAAATAGGTCACAGGCCATATGAAGGGGTACGGCCTATATGAAGGGTTCTCTAAAACAATTAAACCAAGCCTAAATGAAGGTTACGGCTCCTTTGGGCTCTTCTTTTAAAAAAAACGGGCCTACTCTCTGTATTTGATTTCCTTTGGCACATTTGTCTTCGTACTCGTCTTCCCACTATATGGTAGATATGTGCTCTAATAGATATGAACCAAACCAAGTAGAGTATCACCTGCTCCCCATCATATTGGTCACGTCTTACAATGAGTCTCTTTAACTTTTGCCTTTCCTGAAACACTTAACACACACGTTAAAAATGTTCACACACATTTGTTATCATCAAACACGAAGTTCATAGATCGTTGCTACCAACACTAACCTCTAAAATAATCCCTAAGAAAACATATTGGGAACCCCCTTAATGGTGGCTACAAACCCCCTTAAATAGCCCACAAAAAACCGTAGGAAAAAGCCCTCCAAACCCTCTCAAACCCGTGCCCGAAACAAAGTTCGCGTACAACTTGAATTCTGGGCAAGGAGCGACTCGGCCGAGTGGGGAACGCTCACTCGGCCGAGTGGAAATTCCAGCATTGCAGCATCGACTTGCAGAAATTCTCCAGATTTCATCCGACCTCCGATTGGCCCGTTCTTGATGGCGTTGGAACCGTCATGAAGTCTAATATCCATAAAAAATATGAGAAAAATACTTTCATTGCTGGAATGATAGCAGATTTCAAAAGAGTGAACGGTTGTCTGAAAATCTGGGCGCTGCGAGTCCTCGGCGTCACTCGGCCGAGCGGCAAATGTCACTCGGCCGAGGGGCTTTTGGTACTCGGCCGAGTCAGAGCTCGTAGTCGACTGATGGATTACAATAAGTCTGGTCTTTTGGATGCCGTCGTTCGTGTGCCACTCGGGCGAGTGGTGTCTCCATACTCGGCCGAGTGGGATGTCGTCACTCGGCCGAGTGCACACTAATCTTCAAGTAACTGCGTGTCCGATCTGGCCGGCCGAGCGGGCTTCTTTGCTCGGCCGAGTGACTCCTTCACTCGGTCGAGTGGCATGCTAAAAATGCCCAATCTTCATCATTTCGCTTCCTCGTCGCTCCTACGACGTTCTTTCTTCTTCCACTCATCTTCTATCGCTGATAGGTCTTCAATAAGTCCATGAGTGATGCTCCATTACACGTGCAAGTCTTTTAAGCTCATTTTTGCTCCCAATTGATCATATTTCCTGAAATCCGACAAAAACAAGAAATAGTGAAAAGTAACACAATATCATCGAATAATCGTGAAAATCGCAATATGAGCAACCGAAATGGCATGCAAATATGCAGAAAAAAGGTGTAAAATGTGGACCGATCAAAATCCCCCAAGCTTACCTCTTACTCGTCCTCGAGGAAAATAAGTAAAGAGACGAACTCGGGACATGAAAACAAAGGAAATGAAATGAAAGAAAAAGAAAGAACACGAGGTGGAAGGGGTTGCTAGATTATTCTCTCAGATCCCAAGCCATTAGCTATACATCACGATAACTTGGAAAATACGAATCACATGCTATAAGGATTTCATATCTTACTTAGACATGATACTTGCAAGCTTTTAAGAACAACAAAAGGGATTCTCTAAATTCATACAATCAATTCATATCCACGTCACGCATTTCATAGGATTTAATATACAAATGTTGGCGATGCACTTTTCAATCAAGAGTTATAACTGAAGCATATAAGAATCACACCAAGCACGCAACAGAGAATGGAATAAGAGACATGGCATTCACATATTTACATCGATTCATAAGAAATCTCCATAACTAAAGTATTTTGCTAAGTTTCAGCATTATCAAACTTCTCCATTCGTGCACCTCTCCACTCTAATGTCGTACTCACTCATATGGTCAAACGAGTTCACCCCCCCCAAGCTTAGCTTGAGGCATCACATCTAAAGGAATATGATAGTGGACAATGGGATTTTTGCCTTGGTTTTCCCAAGTATTTTGTGGCTCCAATAATGAGATAGAGAAATATCTTTCTTTTTCTTTTTGAACATTTTGCTTCTCATTTTTCTTTTTGGATTTTTGTAGGAGCTATATGATTTGTATTTTTTTGGTTTTTGGCTCCTTTTTGGCTTTTTGGACTTTTTGGAGCTAACCTTTTCTTTTGTGGGGATTTTTGAGAAATAGATGCGATATAAGTAGCTTTATGAGGTGAACTCAAGTGACATGTAGAGAATAAAAAGATATATGTGGAGGAAGAAATAATGTAACACTCGGTTCACTCTAAGATGTGCACGAACGGTTCAATAAAGTAATACTTCAACTAAAACTCATATGTAAGCATGGATATTCTCAATCATTTCAATAAATAGTGAAGTCAAGCAGTAAAGTTTACAGCCATATCAAGCATGCAACAGAAGGTGAATAAGACAATAAAACTGATGCTTCAGATATACAAATGATGTGTGAATCTTGGTGCATTTCCAACAAAAGCATACTAAACACTAATCCATTCATTCAGTTTCAATGAACATCATGCAATCACTTAGAGGAGTCATCAAGAGAAATAAGTTTGCAAGCACATGTGAATAGCAAGACTATGGAATACTCTAAGTAGCATGTCAATGAATAATAAGCATCGTGATGGTTGCTAAAGCAATAAGAGATATCATCATAAGGAACAAATCTAGCAAAAGGAGGAGAAGAAAGTAAAGAAATAGAAAATAAAAGAGAGGAAAGAAAAGAAAATCAAGCACACAATATGCTGCATGAACACACATAAAAGGAAAATAAGATGGAAAAATCAAAAAGATGATGCAAAATTTTGAAAAATTTTAAAAACCCTAAAATAAAGTAAAACTGCAACTAATGCATCTAAATGGCATGGAAATGCACTCTCCCAAGCTTAAACTTCACATTGTCCTCAATGTGATCATAGTGGAAGAATATGAGGAACAACGATAATAATAGGGGGTGAATGAAAAATGATGAAATGAATGACATGAAATCCTAATGCAACTACATGCACATGCAATGATGCATGAGAGCGCTTTCCC